>JAODPA010063570.1:0-11069 GCA_025585075.1 Nepenthes mirabilis | reverse complement strand
AGCATCCATAAGGTGGATACATATAGAAACAGAGGCATTTCAGCACCCCCACTGGCAGCAGAACAACCATTCAACAACCATATCAGAGATGCAGCAGTTACTGCATCATTCCATCTGCAATCCTGACCAGAATTAAAAGTTCAAACAAGATGCTGCCAGCATTCAGCCAATTTGCATCATCACAAACAACACACCCACCAACCCCAGGAGTAACCTCCCTCAAGCCCCAGCAGGGGACCAAATCAGTGCATAATCAAAGCAGCCACCCCACACAGATTGCAGCAGCAACATAGCAGATCTTCAGAACAAGACCAGGTCCCATCTATAGCAATGAGAGCCAGCAATCACAGGCCTCAACATGCAAAGCAGACCGAGTAGCACTAGATCAACTTAAGAAATCGTTCAGATAAGACCCAAGGAATAAAACATAGCCTCAACTCAATCCCATACACTCCACCGAAACCGGCAATCTCCATCACAATCCAAAATAGATGGAAATTCCAGCTTCATGTTCAGGAGCATACTTGCATCAACTGGGACTAGCACAGCATTGTTACAGCTGCAATAGGCCAGTAGAATAGGTTCCAACCAATGCATCAAACATGGAAGCAGCAAGGCACAAAAACCCCCCCACTCCCAAACCTACAGCAGCAGGTTTTCATGCTTGAGAGATTCGGTTTTTCACGGATGTAGCTTTACGCTTCCTCCCAGACTTGTACTTACGCCAGGGAGCTACAGTCGGTATCATAAAGGCATCGCCATGTAGCCCAGCTAAGAATTCAATTTGATTACACTCCTGCCTACCCAGACAATTTGTTACCGATCTCAGCAAGGAAGACAGAAATCCATAAACAACCTTCTCCTCCTCTGGAGTGAATGAGACACTATGAGCTTGAGAGGTGTCAGTTGTAAAAACTAGTTGGAAAGCCAGTAAATAAGCATCATGGGAAAACCCATTATCTGCTGCCTCCAACGGAAAGGCTGTGCGAAACTTACTGAATTTCTCTACATTTATATCTTGCCAGCACTTGTTCAGGAAGTCCAACACAAGTTTCTAATGCTTAGCAGGGACATCATGGAAAAGTTGACGAGAGCCATCTGTGACCAGGAGCTGCTTGAAAGCCCAGTACAGCGGTTCCTTCGCATCATGAACCTCATCATCTGATACCATAGTAGCTGCCTCAGTTGGTTCAGGATTCACATCCGAGGATCCATAGACTGGGGCCGGTTCCTGAAGAGATCAATTGGCAAGCTCAGCTAGATCCACCCGACCATCAACAGGTGGAACCCTTTTTTTTTTTGGTAAGTAAGTGTGTATTTTGGATTATCGGGAAAAAATTTACAAAAACTAATGTTATAACTCCAAGTTTTTTGACTTGGAGTTAGAACATAAAACGCTAGGGCATATCCCGAGCAACTGGTACATCAGATAATTCCTCAAAAAACCGAAGAGGGACTAACTTACAGAAGAACAAAAAAGAAAACTGTCATTGTACAAAATCTAAAGCAAAATAAGATACTCCCGAGAAGATCGGAGGTATCCATCCATTCAGCATCTCTTAGTAAAGGAAATGCCAAATAAATTCCAGAGCATGCACTTCCTTCAGGCTACCAGAGAAATCATCAGCAGCATGGCCGTCCCGCCTTTCACATGCCCACGCAAGAGCATAGCAGCCGGAAATAGCACCTCGAAGCTTAAGGTCAGCATGAGATTCAGCATCAAGAATGGCGCCCTGGAGGCACCTGACCGAAATGCAGACCCACCAGCAGAACTAAATTGATCAGCAGGCAACTTGACAGTGGTAGATGAGCTCGCCAATTGAAAAAAGTAAATACAAATCGGCCAAAAGTCGAGAACAGCAGCTGAGGCGCAGGGCCAGAAGAAGCAGATGACAAACCAGTTCGGCAGGCCAAGCCGGTATCAAATCCCTTCCGTCCACCATCCCCAAACGGCATCCTCAAACAGCAAAGACCATGAGCTCAATTGCCATGCAAAACACTCAGCATTGAACACAGTGAAACCAAACCGGCCAGCATATGAAAACGGCACTTGAGGCACATCACAGTCGCCTAACCCAATTCATCATAACCCGCTCCAACAAAGACCACACAGTAGTGAAAGCAAGAGACCACTGTAAGGACAGAACAACATCAGCAATACGCCATAGGCCAAACAAATGTATAGCCATAGCCCATCACCAGCTTCACTCATCTGTAGGCAACTACAACAGTTAGCGGCAGAACCTACAGCATCCAAATTACATGAGCTTCAAATCCAAATGCAGCAGCCGTCGGGCCACTCCACATTTGCAGAATCTAACAACAATCAGCCAGCAATCAAAGGCATCAGCAAATCCCCTTTAGCACAACACCAGCCCAAAAGGTATAGATCAAGTGTTAAAACAATGCTGCAATGATTCCAACATGACCGAGAGCAGCCTGATAGTTTCCAAAGCCCCCAAACAACGGATAGCTCCATCAGAAACCATTTGCCTTCATGGAATCCACCAGGCTACAGAGAACAACAATTAGCATTCCAGTTCGACCAGATATCACCCGACAACAATTGCCAATTTCATCACTCTTTAGTAGCACACCACCTCATGACAGCAGAGATCCATAGCGAGAGAGCTAAACAACAGCACCGTGATGGCATCACCAGGCAAAAACCAGTAACAGCCTCATACCCTTCACTCTCACATCAGTATAGTAGTAGCCAACTGAAGCTGCTCCGCAGGACAGGTTCTTTTCTTCAGTCATCACCGTTCACAAGCCCAGTGACCCCCACAGCAGACCAACAACAGCAACCACAGTATAATCTGTCAGATGAAGCACAACCAAATCACGGGGTCTCATCCAATAGAGGGACAACAGCAGCGGCTGCTACATCAGCAACAAACGAAGGGAGGACAGCATGAGGGACATAGCTGAGAGCATACAGTCCAGTCAAGAAGCACAACCCAAATCTCGCCATCAGAAGCAAGAAGAGCCCTCAACCACCACTTCATGTACGAAGGGCACTCCGGCTCACCATGTCAAACTCAAAAAACTTAACTAATAACCACCACAGGGTAACAGAATATACAAGTGGGGGAACAACACAGCCAGTACTCCCACAGCAGAAAACCAAGACCCGTTTTTTTTTTAAAGCACAAAGACCCCCCCTTTTTTTTTCTACAACCAAATCCACCACGATGCAGAGCCGCCAAAAGCACAGCCCACAGGGCCAAAAAGGCCAACAGCCTCAAAAGCAGCAAAGATGACCCCCCCTTTTTTTTATTAAGCAACCAAAGCTACCACGATGCAGAGCCGCGTATAGCACAGCCCACAGGGCCAACAAGGCCAGGAGCCTCAAAAGCAGCAAAAAGCTCCCCCCTTTTTTTTTTATAAGTTCCAACGCCTAACCAGCAGGCGGTTAGGGCAACCAGCAGCTGGCAAGGAGGTCTTCAGTTTGTCGCGAACAACATTTGAGATCTGGGAGGAAATCTGGGAAGCAACCTGATGGGAGGATTTTTCGAAAACACGATTGTTACGTTCTCTCCAAATAAAATAAACAGTGGCCGCCAGAGAGAGCCGCTTGGAAAGGGCAATGAGATTCTTGCCTTTCCACATGTGCGCAGCCCAATCAACATTTTGGGACCAGGTGGGGTAAGGCCAGTGAATGCCAGCAATCCGTTGGATAGGGGTCCACACGGAGGAGGAGAATGGGCAAGAGAAAAAAAGATGGTGATGGTTTTCAACATCAGAATCACAAAGAGAGCAAGTGAGTGAGAGGTTGGGAACACCGTGAACACGGTCAGAGGTATTAACCCGACCTTTTATAGCCAACCAAAGGGTGAATGAGTGGGCAGGGATGTGGGAAGAACTCCAAACAAGGTTGGCCTAGCTCAGTTTCGGTTTGGGTGGGTGAAGAAGGAGGTAGGCAGACTTAGACGAAAAAACACCATTAGGGCTACCAGCCCATCTCAAGGAGTCCTTTTGCTCATTGCTTGGCAGATAATGGCACATGTTTGTGGCGAGACTAGAGACCTCCTGGTCGCTCAGCCCGGTCGCCTATCGGTTCCCGTTTCTAGCTTCCTTCGTGTTCTCGACATTCGATATGGAAGGTTGGCGTTCTTTGAATCTTCGGCCGCTGCTGCATGATTGTTTTTGTTGATCCAGGTTTGATGCAGGCCTTGGATGGAGTTCTCGATTCGGTTCTCCCATTCTGATGGGGATGTCGGCTCTGGCCCCAATTTTGGCTCCAGTCGGTTCATACGCCTGTGACAGTTGGGCCTTGCTTCGGATTTGTCTATGGGATGGTATTTGCCCTTCTGGATTCGGACTCGGGAGCTGATATATGGAGCTTCTGTCGGCCCTCTCGCTGCGCGTTGGATATGCCGCTTCCTTCGGTCTGTTGTCCCGGCTCTGTTGCGCCTCTGCCTGTGTGTCGCCCGTCTGGTGGACGGATTGGGGATTTCTGTTGAGCTAGTTTGGTGATATTGGGCGTTGGCCTGTAGAGCTGGCCATGGTTCCCCGGGTTGGCTGAGATTCTTCTGCTGCGGTGGGGCTCTGGTTGCTCCATTGAAGCTCTGCTTAATGGTAACCTATTGGGTTACCGAGTGAGTAGCAGTCCTTTGGACTGCTGTGGTCTGGTATTCACTGCCAGTTTGTTGCTGTTGTATCTTTGCAATAGCTCTTTCCAGTGGGCTGCTGTCTCACCTCGAAGGAACTGATGTTGCCGACTGTCTTTTGGTGACTTAATTTCCTTTTTGTTGAGATAGTGCCCTTTATGTACGCTGCTTAATTGTGGTGAAATAGTGTTGCTGTTGTCTGGCTTTTAATGCCAGTTTGTATGCTGTTATTGGGTGCAATTGATCCAGCTGCGGTGAGGGTGTCATCCTGCTTGATGATCCCTGTGAAGAGGAATTCCTGGCATTTGATGTAAGTGTTGTGGGCTGTGCTGATGCCCATTGGCTTGCTGGCAGTTCTCCACTGCCGTGTAGTTTGCTGTCTCATCTGGAAGGAATTGATGCAGCCGAATTTCCTATGGCGCTGGTCTAATTTTTCTTTGGCTGTGTGTCCAATTTTTAAAGGTTGGGTTCATTTGGCTGAGGGCTGAGTAGTTGGCTGCGGATTATTTTGGTTGCTAAAATTTCCTCCTGGTGAGGAGGAGCTGGTCTGATTGCTACTTTATTGTAGTGAGTTTATGTTGCAGTCCTGCGGATTGCCTTTGTTTGGCTTCTACAGCCAGTCGGTTGCTTTTGTTGCTTGGCAACAATTTTGCTTGGGCTGCAATGGATGATGAGCCTTCGGTGGCTGATCCCATTGGCGTGTTTTGCATTTCCTGCTGCCAGGAGTGGCTTATGGAGTGCGTTGGAGTGCTGATGTTTTAGCTGAGGCTGTTCTGAGCTGGTTTTCTTCCTTGGTTTATGCTGATGTTGAGGCTTGTGGATATGCTCCTGCATTGATGCAGCTTTGCAAGGTGCTGGCATCAAATTGATGCCATAAATTGTGAGGCTGTGGCTGGTGAGTTGTTGGCCCAGCTTTGTTGATGGGTGAAATGCAGATTATGCATTGGATGCTGTTGGGTTATGGCCACTGTATTTGTCTGATGGACTGGGATGCCCCTCTGCATCTAATTCAGTGGATTCCTAGCTGATGATACGTTGTTGATTGTCGTTCCTAGTCCTGGCTGGTCCTTGGTGATGGGTGGGCAGCAATGTTGGGGCTGCTTCTGACGATCCCAGTGTGGTTTGTAGATCTGGTGCTGCTGGTTTTTGGTGCTGCTACTCTCCAGTGATGCTGTTATGCAGGCTGTGGATGTTGCTTGTTGATTTGTTGCACTGAGCTTGTGTATACTGGTTGTTGCGTATGCATTTGGCGGCCTTCTGGCCTGGCTGGTGTGCTAACTTGCATCCAATTTTGCTCCTGCCTGTTGTTGGGAAGTGAAATGGCTGACGGAATTCCTGGAGGCATGGTGTGAGCCATTTGCTGAAGTGGTTCGGTATTGGCTTGAAGCTGATCTGGGCAGATCCAGTATTCCTATGCTGAAGACTGATCTGGGCAGGAGTTGATTGCGGCAGAATAGTTTGACGCAGCACTTGTGTCGCTTTTTGTCCATTGATTTAATATGTAAACTCATATTACATATTTTGTTTTCTGTTGAACGGTGTCCTCTTAGAGGCTTTTTGGTATTACCTGATGTACCGGTTGCTCGGGGAATGCCCTAGCATCTTATGTTTTATTTCCAAGTCAAAAAACTTGGAGATAAAACATAGTTTGTGTAATTTTTTCTCTCATTAATCCAAAATACTTACTTACCAAAAAAAAAAAGACTAGAGACCTCCTGATCAAAAGGATTAGGCCAGGCCCACTAGTCATCTTTGATTATCTGAGAAACCTTGCTGTCCCAGGATAAACCAGTGACCGTACGAATGCGATCCGTGCAAACCCTAATGAGCGGACCATCAGGGTGCCAATTGTCATGCCAAGTAGAGGAGTCAACGCCATCACCAATGATCTTAATAGTGTGACAACACATGAATGGACGGAGTTTCATGATCTTCCTCCAGCTCCAAGGGGCAGAATCAGGGACTTTGAGGGTCCAGATGCACCGGTCCTTGATTCTAGTCTTGTGGATCCATAAAGACCAAGCTGATTCAGGGTCTTTAGACAGGAGACGCCAAAGGAGCTAACATATGAGGGCTTTATTTTGTGCCTGCAAGTTCTTAAGCCCCAACCCACCTTCACTCTTAGGGTAGCAAAGATCGGTCCAGGCCACTTTTGCATTAGCCTTCCCGTCCGTAGAACCATTCTAGAGGAAACGCCTCAAAATGCAGTCGATCTGGTTAAGAATAGATTTGGGTAAAATAAAAATTGAAGCCCAATAGAGGTGGATAGAAGAGAGAATCGAGGCCACCAATTGAAGGCGTCCTCCAAAGGAGAGCCATCTGTTTTTTCATGATTTGATGCGGCAAGTAATTTTCTCAGTGAGGGCCTTACAGTCCCGAATTGATAGCCTGGTAGATATCAGAGGAATGCCGAGGTATCTAATGGGGAGGGACCCAACTTTGAACCCTAGGACGTCAGCAATATTCTGATTAAGGGATTGGTCTTTAGAGCAAAGGAAAACCTTACTCTTGTTTGTATTAGCTGACAGGCCAGAGAGCCAAAAGAACTCCTCAAGGCAATCCTTGAGGATACGGATAGAGTAGACATCAGCATGAGAGAAGAGGAGTAGGTCATCGGCAAAGGCAAGCATTACAGTATGGGTCGTTTCACACTTCCAATGAAACGTGAAATTATTGTTCCTACGGACCTTGGAAGTGATAATCCCATTCAAAACCTCCATTGCCAGGACAAAAAGGTAAGGAGAAATGGGATCACCTTGACGAAGATCCTTACCCCCTTTGAAAAACCCAACCGCTTCACCATTAATATTTACAGAGTACGAGGGGTGGTAATACATTTCCTAATCCAGTTTATCATTTTAGGAGGAAAATTCATGATGGTCAGGACATTGATAACGAAATCCCAATGAACAGAGTCATAGGCTTTCATGAGGTCAATTTTCATAGTGCATCATGGAGGGTCATGACCAAGATGATACTTGTGGAGAAGTTCTTGGGCCAGGAGAATGTTGTCACTGATTTGGCGTCTCGCCACAAAAGCCGTTTGGCACTTTTCGACAAGATAAGGTAAAGTCATCTTTAGACAATTTGCAATAATCTTCGAGATGACTTTGTATATGACATTACAGCATGAAATGGGACGGAAATCAGAGACCAACCGAGGAGACTGGATTTTGGGGATCAGGCTGATGATCGTCGAATTCATTTGCTTGAGAAGCTTTCCATGATTGAAAAAATCACGAATGGCTTCACAAACAGATGGGCCTATGATATCCCACGACTCCTTAAAGAAATGGGAGCTGAAACCATCAGGCCCCGGGGCCCGATAGTCGCCTATGGAAAAGATCACTTTGTGGATCTCATCATCACTTACTGGGCCCACAAGAGGGTCCATAAGGGATGCAGGCATAGTATGAAGGATGTAAGGACGAAGCCGAGTCGCATCAGCCGAACCGTATGTGCGGCCAGTCCCAAGAGCCTTTCTAAAGTGGTCCACAATTAGATTCTGAACATTTTCAACACCATTGGTTGGATTCCCGTCTTGATCAAGGAGGGAATAAATCTGATTCTTATTGTTGTTCCCATTCACAGTCTTAAAAAAAAATTTATTGCACTGATCGCCCTCCTTGAGCCACCTTATCTTAGCTTTCTGCTTAGTAAGGTCGGCTTCCTTGGCCAGAGCAGCATGATAAGCATCCTTACAGCGTCACTCCTCAAGAAAACTCCCTAGTCTAGATGGAGTTTGACGTTGGATCACCTCAAGCTTCTCCCTAGTACGAATGACCTCCTCGTGAACATCACCCTCATGGACGTTGAGCATTTTCAGAGATATTTTTACTTGCTTAAGTCTGGACACAAGCCTGAACATTGGTGAGCAATTGATGTCTTCCGACCAGGCATCAGCAACCAAAGGGAGAAATTTAGGGGATTTGGTAAGGAAATTATTGAACCGAAAAAAGCCGTGTTTTCTGGGTGGATCGCCAGCAGGGATGAGAATACAGGCCGAGTGGTTAGAGAGCCTGGGAGGGGGAAAGAGGGCTTTAGCTCTACTAAATTTGTCAAGCCAATACCCATTGGCGACAACACGATCAAGCTTTCTGTAGATGCAAAGGGAAGAGTCACGCCCATCATTCCAGGTATAGTGCATGCCTTCATGACATATATCGTTAAGATCGCAGTCTCTAAGACAATTTTCAAGATCGATCGAGCTTTTGTTATGCCAAATCCCTCCCAGGGCCTCGGACGGGTACCGGATAGCATTAAAATCCCCGAGGGCCGCCCAGGGGAGGTCGCCCGAATGGTTAGACACCGCTTGAAGGCTATCTCATAGGAGCCTACGGGAAATTTCTGAGTTTGCACCATATATAAAGGACAGAATGCATCGAATATTCTCCTCTAAGAGCAGGACATCAAGATGGACGACCTGGTCCTCCGAGGAAAGAATGGTGCACGAAATCAGATTGGGGTCCCAGCCAACCCAAATCCGACCACCAGAGCACGAAGAGTAATTCATAAACCAAGTCCAGTTAGGTCTGATTCTAGTGGAGATGGCCATAGAGTTTCTTTGCGCAATCTTGGTTTCCACCAAACCAACGATACTACACCTATGGGAGGAAATGAGGTTGCAGACTTCGTGGGCTTTTACAATCCCTTTAAGTCCCCTCACATTCCAACAGGCAATGTTAGTCATGGGTTGAGGTTGAGGGGGGGAAGGATTATTAACCCCCCGAGTTTTTTTATTTCTACGAGAAGAGGCACGAACCCCAATGTTGGTTGGTGGGCCATCATTTGGCAACAACCAGGGGGGCCCAACACAGAAGCACAATGTTTGGTGCCATCCGGTGTGTCTAGGGTGGAAGAAGTGCAAAGATTAAGTGCTTCAATCACTCCAGGACCAGAGGAAGCCCTTTCAAGCTTCGTAGGGAGCAAACCGGGAGGCTCCAAATAACGGTTTGGACTACCAGGCCCGGAGGGGAGGTGAGCAGGAAAGATGACTGGACGAGGCAAAACCGTCATGGGCATTTGGCAGAGCCGGGTCGGCTAGGTCCGTGACGTGCGCCTCAGCAGGGGCAGGACCCTCGTGACTAGGAGGAGGAACTTGATCACATCGAAGGGGCAGGGTGGAAGAACTCAGAACGGGGCATTCTGACAATTCATTTGTATTATCCACTTGTAAGGCCATAAACGAGTTTGAGGTCGTTATGGCCTTAGGGACGATATCAACGGACGCGGTGGTTGCCGCAATAGGAGATTTTAAGCGAGGAGGCCACCTAGATGGAACGGAGGAGGTTGAAAAATCCCGAGGAAATACACCCTTCTTGGGGACCCAAGAAGGTTTGGTTGGGTGATTCGTAGTCCTGCGCGAGTCAGGAACGCCCCTGCGCGACGGCTTATGAAGGTACTCAATTTTGATTTCACAGAGATGTTCCTTTAGTTCACCGGGGCCTCCTTTTGTCCCAATCTTCACAGAATTCGGTCTAGGGGCATTAGCTCCCAATTCGACACATACCCTGGCGAATCCCAACCGCTCAAGCTTTTCGGTAACCGGATCTAATGAGAGTGGTTTGCCAACGGCACTCGCAATCCAGCTTAAACCCAGCGGGGTCCAGTATTCAACCGGGATCCCGGAAATTGTGATCCAGGTAGGAAAAGATTTGTGTTCCTCACGGGATAGAATCATACCAGGCCACCAGTGTTTAAGGAAAAACGGGTGACCAGTGATCGTCCACATGCCATTAGCCAAACATTTTTCAAGCATGGAAGTTGATGAAAAACGAAAGAAATAAAACCCCGATTCGTTACAAGCCACGTGTTGTAGCTCAAATCTCTTCCAAATTTTCATGGTGATATAGTTCACCACATTAAAGTGAACAGGGTTGCCGACGAAATATCCAACAAGGGTTGGACCCCACATGTCCTCCCCCTGTTTGGTGACCTCGGGAGGGGGGCATAAAATAATATTATCCGAATCTGAAATATTTGGTGGAAAAAATTTAAGGGAACACTTACCTCCAAAAGCCCTCTTCTCGACAACGGAGGACCATGAGGAGCCTGACGGGCAGGAGACAGGAGCAACAGCAGAGTAGGATGAATCAGCATTAGGCAAGACAGGGACGCTAGCCTTCAGAGTAAGCGCCTCAATCAAACCAGTAGATGCAGGTTTTTGGGAAGTATTGACCTGCTTGCTTGAAGAAGACAACAGGGGAGAAAACGGAACCGTTGCTGGCAAACTGCCTCCCGACCCGAGCAGCAACCCAGCAGGGGACCCAGGGGAGCCTGATGAAGGACCAACAGGGCAGGGGAGGTGATTTGAGAGGCTCACATCCCCGTCCCCAACAGAACCGGGCGGCAGAAGACAGGGCCGCTTAGCAACGGGAAGTGAATCGGCGAGACACGGGGGGGCCGACGACGAAAAGGGCCCACCCAAAGCAGCAGCGGCCACGCCCAAGACGGACG
>JAODPA010063559.1:0-11070 GCA_025585075.1 Nepenthes mirabilis | reverse complement strand
ATAATTATAATCGTTAATGTTTGAAAGTTACATATGGATAATAAGATTCCTAGGTGGAAGAATGTTTGAGATAGTTTGAGTATCTAAAAACATAGGTCAAAAGAAGTAATCATAATATTTATTTATTTATTTAAGCTGTGGAGGATAAAACGAATTCATATAACTCATCGTACTTAATGGGATATAAAGGGGTAAAATATTGAATTGAAAATAATTTAAAATATTTGTCACCTTTTTTTTTTGTGATATTTTCAATTTTCCTTCGTTTTTTGCAAGTATTTATTATGAACAGATACGGATAAATAATTTTTTTAAAAAAAATGGAACAATTTGTAGCTGCTGTTTAAAATATATTTGGGCATTATTAAATAAAAAAAAGGTTTTAACTTGACAAATTTGTTTAAATAATTCATAATAAAATTTAGGTTCTTTGGTGAAACAGTCATAGGTTACTTACTGGGGAAGGTCTCACTCGATTGGATTAAATTTTTGTAATGCCCCACTGCTATTCTCATGCTACTGATAATTATTTTCTGTATTTTTTTTTTGGTATTTTAGCAAAATGGCAAAATATTCTCCGCATATTTCATTACTTGATAAGTAAAAAATAAAATAAAATAATTGAAAAACATAAATATTTTCCAAACTGATGAAAAAATTGAGCTTAAAATTCAAAACGTGTTATCCCATTTTAAAAACGAAGTCATTTTACAGAGTTAATGTGATATTAAAGCAACCCAAAGCAAGACGAAGATTCAAATGTAGGACTGCAGCAAATTAACAGCAGTACTGAAAATCCTTTACCTCCCTCTATAGACGTCGTCTCTAGCAAAATGAGAACATGGGGGAGAAGGAAGACCCAAATTGCCAAGCCAGCCACATTCTCTGCTGCATCTTCCTCAGAACGAACTCTTCCCATAGAACTGAATTATACAGACAATTGGCCGGTCTAAACTCTGAACTCCACATCTAACATTGTGGCAGCAGTGGTGGCAGGTGGTGGAGGCAGTGGCGTGTTTAAAGCTCGTCATGCCCATCATCGTCACTGTCATCTGATTCACCAGCGCTGGACGGTCCACCGGACCTCTGATAGACAGCAGTGATGATGGGGTTGCAAACAGCCTCCACCTCTTTAAGCTTTTCTTCATAATCCTCTTTATCTGCGGTTTGATTGTCATCCAACCACTCAAAAGCCTCTTTAACGGCTGTCTCGATCTTCTCCTCATCAGACTCAAGCTTTTGTCAGTGAGCTTGTCATTGTCGATTAATCTGGTTCTTCATATTGTAGATGCAAGTCTCCAGGCTGTTTCGAGCATCACTCCTATCCTTGAGCTTCTTGTCCTCCTCGGCAAACCCCCCTCCCTCTTGGACCATCCTCTCAATTTCTTCCTGGCTCAGCCTCCCCTTATCATTGGGATGGTGATCTTTTCCGATTTCCCTGAAGCCTTGTCTTTGGCCTTCACATTTAGAATAACATTGGCATCAACCTCAAATGTGACCTCTATTTGGGGAGTTCCTCTGTTCAAATGAACAATCAAATGTCAACAAGTATATACTATATATACAAAAAAGGGGAAAAAACCAACAAATATCAGAGGGCACATGGCAATAAACCTAGGAGCAGGTGCAATGCCAGTAAGTTCGAATTTCATGAGAAATCTGCAGTCCTTTGTGAGACTTCTTTTGCCTTCATAAACCTATATTTGAAGCAGATTTGAGTTAACATCAGCACAGATTTCGACGGCTCAAGGAACATTTATGCTATTGAATCTACGGTATAAGATTCACCTGAATGATGACAGTGGTCTGCTGATCCTGGTAAGTGGTGAAAACCTGGGATTTCTTGGTTGGTTAACAATATTTCTAGGAATCAATTTGGTCATGATCCCATTAACAGTTTCAATACCTAGTGTAAGAGGAGCCACATCCAACAGAAGGATATCTGAATGAGATAACTAATTTAATAAATGGCATTAGAGAGCTATTAATATTGACTTATATGTACCGTGTATAGAGCCTCCATGCCTGTATTTTCTGATACCGTAATAATATCGTAATATATTGTCATATTGGTAATATATCATAATATATTAGCTGATATAATTCTGTCATCTTACTATTCTTAGAAATGTTTTTTTCTTCTAATATATCCAATACCATTATATATTGTCCAATATATATCTCATACAAATATAACTGCAATCGATATTGATTGGAGTTGATGAGTAATTGATAGTACCTTTAGATTCATCGCCACCCTCACCACTCAAGATGCCACCTTGTACAGCACCATCAAAAGCAACAGCCTCATCTGGGTTTACACCCTTGTTGGTTTCCTTGCCATTGAAGTAGTCTTCGAGAAGCTCTTGAACTTTAGGAATCCTTGTACTTCCACCAACAAGGACAATTTCGTGGATCTGGTTCTTTTCCAATCCAGCATCTTCCACGGCTTTCTTAATGGGTCCCATGCTTTTCCTGAACAGGTCGTTGTTCAACTCTTCAAATCGGGCTCGGGTAAGTGGTTCAGAGAAATCGGTACCATCAAACAAAGATTCAATCTCCACATGGACTTGATGCTGGCTGCTCAAGGCTCTCTTAGCACACTCACACTCCCTCAATTTTCCAAGAGCTCTGTTGTCCTTGCTAATATCCTTTCCGTGCTTCTTCTTGATCAACTTAATGAAGTATTCCGTAACCCTCTAGTCAAAATCCTCACCTGAAAAATCCAAAGTTATTATATTGCCAACCACCAAAACACGATGGTCATTTGTAGGGAAGGCTCTTTGTAATTAGTATAAACAGCTAAGCATAGTTGACATCAGCTGAGCTGTCTTACTCCTAGATGAGTGTCTCCATTTGTAGCAAGAACCTCAAAAACACCATTGTCAATTGTCAAGATACTAACATCAAATGTCCCACACCAAGATCAAAGATAAGAGTATTCTTTTCACCACCTTTTTTGTCCAAGCCATAGGCAATGGCTGCCGCGGTTAGGTCATTGATAATCCTAGCAACATTCAATCCAGCAATAGTTCCAGCATCCTTGGTAGCTTGCCTTTGTGCATCATTGAAGTAAGTTGCGGATTTCAAGTGATAAACGGAGGTTCATCTTGACATATAGGTCTATAGATTACTTGACAATAAAATAAATATGGCATTAAATAATCTTTACCAGGAACGGTGACAACTGCATCCTTGATTTTCTTCCCAAGGAAAGCTTCAGCTGTCTCCTTCATCTTAGTGAGAATCATAGCACTGATCTCCTCAGGACTAAAAACTTTGGTCTCGCCGTCCGGGATTTGAACTTGAAGATACGACTTCCCATCCTTATTCACAATTTTGTATGAAACCAACTTCATATCCCTTTGGGCCTCTTTGTCTTCAAATCTACAATAGAAGATTCCATTAGTGACTTAATATTTAGACAATGAAGTACACCATAAAAAGATGCATTACTTTCATTAGTGGCATAAAATTAAATAGACATAGATTGAGATGCATTACTTTCTCCCAATGAGTCTTTTGACATCAAATATGGTCCTCTCAGGGTTGACAGCTGCCTGATTCTTTGCTGCCCCACCAATCAACCGCTCACTGTCGGTGAAGGCGACCATGAAGGAGTGATACGGTTACCTTGATCGTTGGCTATTATTTCAATGTGCCCATTTTTGTAAACATCAACGCAAGAATAAGTTGTACCAAGGTCTACTACAATGACTGCCAAGCTTAGGAGCTTCCTCTTTTGCAATAGCAAACGCAAATAAAATCCCTGGTTAAGACAAATATGAATGGAGGGGAATGTTAAAATGAATACAACAGAAAAACAACGCCAGAAAATCACGGACTAAAACATTGATTAGCTTGCAATTGCACAATGGCACAGAACTGCAAACATGCAACGTCAGTTTTATAATCAAATACACTTAGAAAAGCCAGCTAACAATAATGATTTTGAAAAGATGACTGACAAATACACCATATATTTACATTACCCAATGAAAAACGGGGACTCAAAATTTGCCAATCACAAATAAAACGCCTGATGAATTACAACTGTCACATTTTCAAAAGATGAGAGTATTAAAATTTATCCGCAAAGACTATCTCAATCAACCATGATAGGTACACTAAGGATGTAGTAGTGTAATTTCGATGGTGCGTGTATTATTACTATTTGTCAAAAAGGTCGTACAAATCAATAAAAACTAATGCGGACATCAAGGATACAGATTTGATTTGATGCAGATTTGATTTGATTATACTTTCAAATTTGATTTGATTTTATTCTATAGTAGATTTGATTTTAATTAGCAAAAATTTGATTTTATTGAGGAGAGATTTGATTTTATTTTTCATTTAATTTCCTTTCCAAATTTGAAGTTATTTGATTATGATTTTGCTTCCAATTGTCTTAGGTATAGGGTTCTATATATAAGAACCCTAACTATATTATTAGAAACACACTTGATGATTTGAATAAAAATTAATTCAGTGTGATTCTCCCTCGGTACCTACTCTCTCCCCCTTGGTTTCTCCTCCTCCTCCCCCTATTCTCATTCATGTCCCTATTCCTCTAATCTCTATTCTTGTCTCTACCCCTCTATTTCTCTTCCCTACATCAAAAACAAATAGTGGCGATCAAACATATCAGCTTTGTAAATGGACAATCTCACTTACATAAAAAAAAAAAAAAAAAACTCACAAAATTGTTGAGTTTCTCATCTTCTCCGTATGTAGCTAAACCTTCGTGGCTGCTACTATGTGTAATATGTTCCGGGTTTAACATTGATTAGAATCGTCTCCAACTAAGAAAGCTAACATTATCAGGCTGGTTTAATAATCTAGAGACAAAAAGGGAAGACCACTTAACAAAATAAATCTGTAAATCAAAGGCAAATACATTTATATTTACCTTTCCCACTCTGGTTCAATTGATTCGAGTTCGATTCCACGGAGAACAAGCAGATTCAGCTTATATAACACACATCAAAACAATTTTAAACGCATCAATTTTCTATAACGTATCGCTACCTCAACAAACGAATTAGATTCCCATTATCCTCATGAACGATATTTACAACGAGTCCACATCCAAATAACTTTAGAAACAGAGTAACACAATGTCAGATCTGGACTAGTTACAAGCGTAATTCTCTCTCATTCGCTCCCTGTGCCTCATTCTATCTCGCGCCCTCGCCGAACTCAAAACAACCCTTGCATGATTCAAAATTAGATTCGAAAAAAGAAACGGCAACGAACAGAAAACAACAAAGCAAATCTACAGCTACTGGGACAAAAAAAGAATGCAACTAGAACACTTCGTGAAATCAATCAACCGACTTTGTAAATCAGAGATCTGCGAAAACCAAGTATCAAAAGCACTCACCGCAAAATATGATTCCCAATACAATCAACGACGCGCGCGCCTTCCACGCTCCTGCCATTGCTTTCACCAAGGTATCAACCTCGCCCCCAACTTCTTTCGCTCTGCTTCTGATCTCCGCGTGTGCTTTCAATTCAGCGTTTTTCGTGATTCCAGTTTCTGGTGATCAGAGAGATCGCTGTCGGCCGATCGAAAGCTTACAAAGCGAGGGAGCCTCTCGCAGTCCAAACGTAGGACGAAGTTAACGAGTCACATCTGATGACGTGGACCAATAGGATTTATCTGACACTGTAATTAGCCAATTACTTCTTCTCGGGTTCTCAATTCAGGCACGTTGATGCCAGAAGAGTGTTTGGGTTTGGGCTAGGGGAGGAAGAAGTGTCACAGACGATAACGTGGACCAATAGAAAATGGGTAAAAGATATGTCGACCAATGAAATTGGGCCTTCTCGTCGGAAGATGGTGACCGTTATTTTTAATTACTTTGATCCTTAGACTCCATGATGGCTTTTGCCCTTACGTCCACAGGCCCTTTATTTCTCTGGGCCCAATGGCCCATTATTCCCTGCTCACAGGACCGGCCCGTCAGATAGGGGGCCTCCAGTGCTCAACTCAATCTCAGCCGTTGGATTGGATATATCATCCAAAGGCTGAGATAAAATTTAAAAATAAAAATTAAAAACATGATAATGTTTTTTTTTCCCTTTGTTTTTAGTGAAAAACCTTTCCTCGAATTTTGGCTTGAGCAAAATTGAACTAGAATATTTGGTTCAAAGTCCGCAATATTTTTACTCGGATAAAAAAGCTATTAATCTCGTTATATACGATTCTGAATTGCTTTAAATAGGAGTTTTTCAAGAACTATTATATTGTCTTGTATGCGTTTTGAGAAAAAGTCATGGAATGCTTGTACTTCTTCCTTATTAATGATGTGCTTTTGAGATAATAAATCTCACACAGATATCTAAATGCTCTATTCAAATTGGCAATAATCAGGTTTATTAATCTAAAGAGTATCTTAGATAATTATGAGTCTAATATTTTATTATTAGACGTTAATACATCTGGGCTACTGATTTATATGTTAACTTTTCTTATAGAGTAACCCTTTAATTGACAACTGACAATCCAAACTGTCAATTTTCAGCTTTGCTAGCTTGTGTATCTGCATTTTGGATGTTTTGATTGATGGCTAATGGCAGATATATCTCTATTTGTTTCCTTCGTTTTTTATTTTGATTTTCGTAACATGTTCCATAGTACTTGAAAAATACCCATACGTTTTTGTTCTAACTCAAAATCGGCAAAATACTTAAAAATAAAACATTAATTTTTGTAATCTTTCATTTTATTTTAATACAATTTAATTACTTACCAAAAATAAATCCAAACTATTTTTTTTCTAATCATATTCACGACTTCTTCATTTATCATATTATATTTTTTTCTTCATTTTCGTCCCTATAAAAATTACATGGATCACTAATTTTAACGAGAACAAAAAATATATATATCAAATCTTTTTAGTTATTATTTACTGTAAAAAAAATGATAATAACAGTCAAATAAACTAGTTTTAGTTAAAATTTTTAAATTTAATTTCGTTAGTATCAAACACAGTTAATCAACACTTCAATATAACCTCAAGATAATTTATATGAATCCGGGTTTTGAGCATCATCATTGAGAGGTCAAGAGCCTCAAGATGCGGGCGTGTAATTCACAAATTCAAAGGATAAACTGGATGAAATTGAAGCGCATGGATGATTCCGAAGGGCAATGTTCTCCGTGAACACTCCAAATTCTCTCTCAATTAAGCAGATAAACCCCCTACAAAATGATACTGCCAACAATGGAAGTTCCTTAAATTTGGAGATGGAGAACTAGAAACCTCAGAATTTGACAGAAGAAAGGCCCCCATGGCCATAGACAACTGCAGCAAAAAGGGAAGTCCTATCGTCCTGAATTGAACGTCCACCGAATTGCCTTCCATCTCTGCGAGCGGACTGTGGAATTCGGTTGATCCACATCTGATGCCAGCAACTCTGGTTAACGCTGGTGGCATGTCGATCGCAATGCCTGAGCTGCCGCCTCCGTTTTCTCCTTGAGGTTGAGAGCTAAATTCTTCTTGCTATGAATATGATTGGTCTCAGAGACAGTTGCAGCCATTTCTGATCTGCTGGCTGAGTGAAGCCATTAATGGAACTGAAGCTTCAGCTTCCCGATTCAGGATGCTGATAATGGCATCATCCAATTGCACCCTTGGCGGTACGGTATCACAGATATAACCGCCATTTTTGACAAAGGGATTTTCTTCCATAACAAAGCAACAATTTATCAAATCATTTCAATAACCTTTTGTCCCTAATTTTTGCATATTGGTGATAATTAAGCTTCGTAAAATTCTTCCACTGTCAGAAGTAATAGTTCAGTGACCAGTATCAGGAGTGAGCGAGGATACAATTGGATAGGCTGTCAAACAGCTGAAATAATAGAGAAGAACTCAACACAGAAATTTATTGACCATTCACTTCTAAATTCATGTCTGTTCTTCCTTAAGGTAAGCGGGACCAGGTTTGAACGGGTCGGTCTCCATATATGCTTCGGGACGATAAAACCCAGCATCATTCATACGGTTACTTAAAACATGATGGATCGCCTTCTTGTGCCCGTACTCATCCCGGTCGTTCTCAACATATTCCTTGGCCTCTGCAGCCACATCATTCACGAAATCAAATCGGTTGTCCTCCGATAGCAGTAGCCTTTCAATGTCCATCGCCAAAAGACCTCCACCTTCGTTTATCTTCCTCACCTGTTCTTCGAGAAAAGGAACTCGCTCCAATTTGTAGTCCAACAAGGCATCCCTTTTTGTCTACAAGTAGGGCAAAACTGAGAGACTCATTTATCATACAAAGACGTCGTAGTGAAATAAGAATACTTAATAATACAAGAAGCTTGTTTGTTCAAGTCAAATAAAGTTCTGAAAGAATTCTATTGCCCAAAAATACAAGGAAGATTTGTTACATAATCAAGAGGATAGATAATCGGGTAACAAGCTGTGCAAGAGTCACACAGATGAAAAATACATCAGTAGTATGAGACAACTATCAGCTCAGATAACAGTAGATCATCAGGTAACATAGTGATCCAACCGAATCCATCACTGATTGAGGCAGGATCAGCAGACCAGTCCTGGTACATGACCAATTAGTAGTTCATTTTAACAGACTAGTATTACGGGCCAAATTCTTTAGTGATTGTATATCTAGTATGAAGTAACTTCAAAACAAAATAAAAGACAAATTGGATGTTGAGGATACTAGTTTCAACCTGTCTGCTTCTTTGGAATCAGATTAGTGGCTGACTTCAACATTCATTTGCCTTTTCTTATTCTCAAATTCTCCCTCCAATTCTTCTCATTCCCAAATCCCCTTTTCATTTGATGACTGAAGTAACAAAAAATTCTTAATTCTAGTTACAAATTGGTATCAGATTGTGTTCACTAATCCCACCACAACTCCTTGATCTGCTTCAATGGCTTCCAAGAAACAATCAGCCAAAGATCAACTAAAACAGTTCCATTTGACACTGCAGGAAGAATAGAAAGAACAAGCACTGCAACATCAACAATCCATAGACGACAGATTTAGCATGATGGATCATAAGATGGATGCTTCCATTTCAAAAATCAAGCAGTTGCTGCAAGCAAAGCCTGCCCTCAGCTCCACTAATTGACCTCCAGGAAATTCACCACCGGGTAATCTTTGCTTCACCTCCTACACGCCTTCCAGTTCCTTCAACAACCCTTCCTATGGAGATTACCGACAGATGTGCACCACCATTCCACCAAACAAAACTAGACTTTCCCTCTTTTGGTGGCCAAACCACTAGACCTTAGAATTTTAGATGCCACATACTTCAGTTTCTACCAAATTCCTTGATATCAGAAAATTGAGATTGCATCTATTATCCTTGAAGGTCATGCGGCTATTTGGTTTCAAGGCTAGAGAATAACCATAAACCACAACTAATGGGAAATCTTTACTACTGCCCTTAGTACAAGGTTCAGGAACAACGTATTTATGAATATTGTGGAAGAGTTTAACAAATTAAAACAAAATTCTTCATCAGAAATATACCGGGACAAATTAATTTGAAGAACTAAGACAATTGATATTACAAAAAAATCATGGTCTGTCAGACACCTACTTTGTTCAAGTTTTTTAAGTGGCCTTAAAGAAGAGCTCGGATACATAGTTAAACTGTTAAATCCATCCTCATTATCTCTAATTTTCCACTTGGCCTCCCAAGGAGAACAAGTTATTGAAGCCATCAGCAAGAAAACCAGACCAATCTTCAAACCTTCATTCAGAAACTTCTCATCATCTGACACCCACTTGCTCCTACAAAAGCCCACACCAACAAACCAGATTCTACACTTCAGCTTCAGTTATCATTGGACCAATAACATGCTTTACGTCTTTGCTACAGATGTGATAAATTTTCACCAGGATAAAAATGCCCAAATAGACATTACAATGCTATCATGACCAACACATGTGACAGTAGAAGACCAGGATAAACAAACCATAGAGGATGAATAGATTTCTGAAATATCAGTACGTGACTAGTCTGTACATCCATCTAACAACACAATCAAGATCAAAGGCATCACTCTCAACCCACCAATATTCATCTAGTAGATAGAGACAGTAGACAGTTTCTTGGACCCCAAAGTGGTAGCAGCCACCAAATTTCACATGATAGCAATTATTTCTTTGCAAGTCACTGTGGCTAATGGTAACCAGACGATGAGTGATTCCCAATGTCACTAAGGCAAGGTCATTCTTTCCAAACTGATTTCAGACTGCTCCAAGTGGGAAGATATGATATGGTTTTGTATGTAGTTTGGCTTAGCCAGTATAGGCCCATCCTTTTTGACTTCTCCAAAGTCACCATGTCTTTCACTCATCAAGGCAAAGAATTGAACTTCAAGACATAACTGAACATGCTTCCTTAGCAATCATCTCAGGTAAGAAACTGCAGAAACGGATCCAATCAAGCCAGGGCTTCATTGCTCAGTTCTTCTTGACCAGCATGCACGCTTCTCGTGTAACGATTTATCCTTCCATACAAATCATTTTAAATTATTTCAAATATGTACTTGAAATTCCACATCAGCTTCCACCACCATGTAGTTGTGACCATCACATCCCGTTAGCACCAAATGCACAGCCAATCAATTTGAGACTCTACAGATTCAACCACATAGAAAAAGAAATTTGTCTTTAAACATCGAATCCGAAAATTTGTCTTGGTCTTCTACAATGTGATGCGGACATCCAAGACAAATATTCACTTTTATTTGCCTTCCAAATTAGTTGTGATTTTATTTTCATTTATTTGATTTTATTTGATTTCCTTTTTCACTTTTTCAATTATTTGATTATGATTTTGTTTCCAATTTTCTTTCACATCGGATTCTCTATATAAGAATCTCTAGGACAAATGAATGAAGGAATGAATGGGTATTTGAGAAATTGATTGCAATTGAGCAATTGTGCTTCCCTTCCCCTCTTCCCTTTGGTTTGATCCCTTTCTTATCTCTACCCCTCTAGTCTAATTTCTTGTCTCTACCCCTCTATTCTTCTTCTCTCTACTTTCACTCTCCTCCCTACATCAAATTG
>JAODPA010063548.1:0-11070 GCA_025585075.1 Nepenthes mirabilis | reverse complement strand
AAAATATTTTTAAAAAATGTTTAATCATTTCAACCATCTTCCAATTGACATCTGTAAAATCAGCTTGGTCTTCGAAATATTTTCATTATGGAATATAGCTAAAATAGAATAGAAAATGATGCATCTTGGATCCAAGTTTAAACAAATTCGGGTCAAGTAGTTTGTCGGGTTTCGGTCTCCATTTGCTGAGTTTTGGGTCTTGCACACTACAACTTCAAATAAGAGGTCAGGTGATGGCAGGATTTTGTCCTACCGAAAAACATTCCGATACTCAAATCAATAATCGGCCTTTTGAAATTAGAAGGTGGATGCAAGGGATGCAGAAATAGATATAAGGAGTGTGCTTGTAAGTGGGAGTGCACTTGTAGAATGAGTGGCTTTTATAATTTCTCATGAGAAGTAGTTTCTCTAAGTATTGAATTCGCTGGGAACTAGTAGCAGAGAAAGAGTAAGCATAGGATGCTCGAGAGAGTAGGAGAGCTTCTAAGAGCTTTGCAATTGCTTGAGAGCTTTTGTGAGCAAGTGAAGGCGTGATTGAAAGCGTCAGCTCCCATGGCCTTTTGTAGCCATGGCTACGGGATGCCTTCCTTATGCAGAGGGGCTTGATACCCACGCTCTGTTAGGGATCGTTGTTTTTCCTGTGTAGGCATAAGCGCCTATCTAGTTGTAATGGTCAAAGAGGCTGGTTTCATTCCTTTTGCATTCCGTTATAATGAAGATTGCCTTCTTTAGATATGCGGGAAATTAGGTCAGATGACCGCTGTGGTTTGAGGACGGACTCGTGGACCAATCTAGGCTTGAGCCGCGTGCGTCCTAGGCCTCAACTGGTCTACTAGCTGCTTTTTCGGTCAATGGATGCGTTGACCTTCCTAGGCTCAAATGGGCTGTCCTGATCTTGGGCCCATGCTGGCTCACTTGCTTTTTGTCCGGTCAACGGTAGCGTTGACCATCCAGACAGAAATGGGCTGCCGAGGATTTGGGCCGCTTCCTTCTTCGTGGACCAGCCCGTTACTGGTGTCCTCATTACCAACCCTCCATACTAGTGGTTTGGGACTCCAGTCTCTAGTATGTTCACAATGAGATGCGTCTGGTTGGGCAACTTCCCCGAGACAGCTTGGTGAGGAAACTAGCAATTGCTCTTGGTCGGCTGATCGCGTTGCATGCGACTGCTGACTGTAAAGTCGAGATCCGGAGAACAAAGCTATCGGAAGCATTGACCGGATTCGTTAACTGTCCCAGCTAAAATCCAGAGAACTGGCTAGAGAGAGCGTTGACCGTTCTGGTAAGAATACGGATAACTAAGCAAAAAGAAAAGTGTTGACCGGATTCGTTGACCGTTCTGGTAAGAATCCGGAGAACTAAGCAAGAAGACGAGTGTTGATCAGATTCGTTGACCATCGAGGTAAAAATCCGGAGAACTAATGGGGATTGAATCAGCGCGTCATCATGCCGCCGGATTGTCAGTTGAAAAGTTTGCCATGTGTCAACATGTAATGAATTTGCGATCCCGGTAATTAATTTACTAGAAGATCTGATTCGACTGCATTCTCTCCGGAGGTGACATGTGTTAGCGATGATGGGTGCACCTTTTCAATGCGTTGCCCTTCTCCAATGGCTGCGTTCCTTTATACAATCTGTACATCCATTCAAATTTCCCACGCTTCCCTTCTGAAAATTTTTAAGTCTCTGGTGTTCTTCTTGCTCCCATTTTCATGGCTTCTTCCGTTCTTGAGATTGTTTTCGTGATTTCTCCTGGTGAGGTGAGGGAGTTATATGTTGAGTTTAACATCTCACAGAAGATTGTTTCCACGATGCCCAGCGAGTACGACAGGGTCTGTTTCCCTCTTACGGGTCACATTGCTACGCCTTCCTGTACTAGAGAAGTTGCTCACCATCTTTGCAGTGCTCAGAGTTCTTATCGCATGGTTCCATGCCAATGCCGTGCAGTACCTCTGCTCACTATGCGTCTTCCTCCGTTAACATTCACTGTTGCTAATGGTAGGGGTAGTTTGGGTGATGTTTCGATTCACCCAGAGTGGGGACTAGATCTCCTTGTCCTCCAGAGATCTTCACATCAACGATGTCATATACAATTCCCTGAAGAACTAGATGGACCGCTTTTTCTTTATGCACGTTGATGACACATGGCCATTGTCCAAGGATTGGGGCATGGTTCCCAGTGCTCTTACCGGGACACTCAAGACAGAGCAGGTGGTTGCTGTGGAGCCACTGTTGCGATAAGTGAGGAACCATCTCTCCGAGTTTAGGAGAGACCACCTAGTGTCTAGGGAGGAAATCAGGAAAGCTCGTTGGGGACCTCCTTCTCCGGTCCAGAAGGTCAGACCACCACCACCGGAAGCCTCATAGCGCAAGAGGAAAGTTGGCGCTATCACCATTAATGCGGCCGGTGCACTTTCCACCGGTGATGCTCCCAGAAGTCCAAGGCAAAAGAAGACCGCTTCGATAGTGCCTTCTTCGTCATCTTCCACAGAGCCGGACTACATAACGGCCCAACAACTCGCTGGAGTCGGAGGGTGCTCTGAAGTAGAGGCTGCTGTGAAGGAGAACGAGGCCACGCTGCGCGCTGCTGCAAGTGGCGTTCTCGTTGCGTTACCATAGCCGGAGGACTTGGCGGCGTAAGCTACGCCAATGGAGCCACTGCCCGAAGCCGCCGGAATGGAGCCCGTTAATGAGCCGCCGAAATGGCCGAATGAGCCAACCATGGAGCCGTTTGTGGTGCCAAATGAGCCAGCCGCCGGAGAGCTGCTTGAAACGGTTGACATCAGTGCTGAGTTGGCGGAGGAAATTGCTGCTGAGGCTTCAACGGAGCGTGCTGAGGAGGCTACCGCTCCCAGTCCTCCACTATCAGGCCCAAGGTCGCGGAGCAGACCAGTAAGGAGGCAATAAAAAGTCTAGTTGATAACTTTTCGAAGCTTCCCTTCTCTTCTTCCTCTACTGTTGTTGCTTAACTTCTTTAGTTTCTGGCGGGAGGAAAACATTCTGGCTGCAATGAGCAAGGGATTGCATCAATAGGACACGGTGGTCTTGGACCGCGAAGAAGAGATCACCTGGTTCGAGGAGGAGATGGACCTACTGAGGGCCCAACACCGGGAGGAGAAAGCCACTTTCCAATCGGAGTTGTCTAAACTGAAAACGAAAACTGCGAGACTGGAAGAGGAGACTGCCCGGGCAGTGGGGCATACTGATGAGCTTTTGGGAATGATAGCTTCGTTAGAGAACGAGCTATCTACTTGCATACGTCCACATAAGGTTTCTCAGGCGCTGTGGGCATGGTTATAGTAAGGTATCAATATCAGTCGACGTATTGCCCAATTGGTGGACCCCAATTTTCCCATCGATGTCCTTGACCCAGTGAACTGTATTGCCAGGCGACGTGAGAGCCTTGTGGACCAGTCCCGGAGTGAACAGGGGCCTCTCCCGCCTCCTCTTGGGAGCTCTACTCCTTTATAGAGATTTTGTATCCCTTGTTTCTTCGTTTTTGGATGTAACTGTAAATACAGCTTTGTCATTAATAAAACAATCATTTTACTGACATATTGCGCTCCATGACGTTGCTTTCATTGGCTGTCCCTTTAGTTACTTGCTCTTTGCATTAGCCGGCCTGCTTGGTGTACCTTGTACAAGTTGGTCGTCCGTCTCGCAATAATTGAGAAGTTTGTTGTGCTCTCAGATGGATATAAGTCCTCGAGGAGACATCAGGGTGGTGAATCCTGATGTCGTATCAAGTCGGTTTTATACTCGAGCGTGAGTTGAGGCTTGGGTGGCGCTGTCCATGTATAATCTTGGGCGGCCAACCTTTGGACGAAGTACTTTGCTCCTACGGTGTTGACTGTCATAGACTGATAGCGCTAACTTCTATTTCAAGAGGTCGTCACGCGTGCCATTTAAGCCCCCTAAGGTTTGGAATTAGACCGCGAACTAGCCACTTGAATAATCAAGGTTTAATTCGACCGCTTATGGGCCGCCTGGATGACCAAGGTTTAATTCGACCGCTTACGGGCCGCCTGGATGATCAAGATTTAATTTAACCGCTTATGGGCCGCCTGGATAGCCAAAGTTTAATTTGGCCGCTTATGGGCCGTCTAGATGACCAGAGTTTAATTGCGAACAGGTGAAAACCCGCCCGACTTAGGAGCAGTTTAGGTCGTTTATTTC
This sequence comes from Nepenthes mirabilis, assembly GCA_025585075.1. Lineage (NCBI taxonomy): Eukaryota > Viridiplantae > Streptophyta > Magnoliopsida > Caryophyllales > Nepenthaceae > Nepenthes > Nepenthes mirabilis. The sequence continues at coordinate 6,894 of JAODPA010063548.1, read as the reverse complement.
GTGTAATCTATAAGCAAGCATTCACATGGAAAAAAAAAAAGAAAGAAAAGAGACACAGGGCACAATGCAAATGGAAAAGAATTTTCTTTTATTAATGACAATATATGTTACAAGCATGCTCATGTCATACGGATGACCTACGTGGGTATTCACTAGAAGTAACATTTTAAGTGGACCGCGTTCCACGTCCTTGGAACCAACTTGCCATTCTGGGTTTGAAATTTGTATGCTCCATTCTGCAAAACGGCTGAGACTAGAAACGGGCCTTCCCAATTTGGGAAAAGCTTGTTCCGGTTAGTGGTATCTCCAATTTTGAATAGCCGCGCTTTTACTTTCTTATTGAAATAACAGGTGACTCGTTGCTGGTAGGCAGTTGTTCGCATTCTAGCTGCGTCACGGGCTTCCTCCAGTAGATCTAGGTGTTTCTTAATCTTTTAGGAGTTATCAAGTGGATCGAAGGCTTCGACCCTAAGACTTGGGAGCCCGATTTTAACCAAAATTACCGCTTCAGTCTCGTAGTAGAGATTGAAAGGTGTCTCGCGAGTTGGTTTTTAGGGTTCGTCCGATATGACCTATGACGGAGGGTAGCTCGTCGGCCTATGAGCCCCCTGCATCCTCCAATTTGGTCTTCAGACCGTGGAGTAGCGTACGATTGGTGATCTCAATCTGTCCGTTTGCCTGGGGGTACGACACCGAAATGTGGAATAATATGATGCTTAGATTGATGCAATACTTGGTGAGGCACTTCCCCAAGAATTGGATTCCATTGTCAGTCATGATCACCTCGGGAACGCTAAATCTGCTCACTGTACTTTGGCGGACGAATTCCAGTGCATTGTACTTGGTGATCTTTGCCAGCGGGGCGGCTTCAACCCATTTGACGAAGTAGTCTATGCTCGCGATGATGAACTTCCTTTGCCTGGTCGCGATGGGAAACGGGCTGAGAATATTGAAGCCCCATTGCGCGAAAGGCTAAAAAGCTTGGAGAGATCTCAGCTCCACAGGCGGTTGGTGGCGAAGATTTTCATGGAATTGACAATTCTCGCACTTCTTCACGAATTCTAGGGCGTCCTTTATTGTAGGCCAATAATCTCCCTGGCGCATGACTTTGAATGCTAAATTTTTGCCGCCAATGTGTGACCCACATCCCGATGTGGACTTCGCTCAAGGTATAATCGGCCTCCTCGGGAGTAAGACGCCGGAGGTACGAAGTCAAATATCCACGACGATAGAGTCGTCCGTCAACTATGGTGTACCAGCCAACCGTCTTTTTGATCCGCTTAGTTTCGTCCGCGTTTTCTGGCAGTGCTTTGTCCACTAGATATCTCCAGTAAGGTGTCATCCAGTTTTCAACGTCGGAAACTTGCATCGCTTCCTGTTCCTCTATACTGGAAGCACTCAAAACTTCCCTCATGTCCCTCGAATATTGTTCTAGGTTTTCGGCCGTTGCTGCTCTAGCAAGTTTGTCGCCCGTCCAGTTCTTAGTTCTAGGGACGTGGACTAGGTTCAGTTTGTCAAATCTCCGAATTACATCCTTCGCATTGGCCAGGTATTTGGCCAAGAGAAGGTTGCACGCCTCGAAACTCCTGTTGATTTGGTTAACGACTAGCTCTGAGTCACTGTAGATTGTTAACCGCTTAGCTGAGCACTATTTGGCTAGTAGTAATCCAGCTAATGGGGTTTTGTACTCGATAATGTTGTTGGTGGTTGGAAAATCGAATTTAATGGAGTACTTTACCTCAAACCTATCTGGGGTCCTTATAACCACTCTGGCACCGCTGCCTGAGTTTGTAGACGAACTGTCCACGTTGAGAATCCATTCCGACTCTTCTGGCTGGTGACCTGTGTCCTCAGTGGGTTGTTCATCAACGATTGGGGTCGTGGTCTCGACGATGAAATCAGATAGGGCCTATCCCTTGATAGTTGACCTGTGCCGAAATTCGATGTCGAACTCTCCCAACTCAATGGCCCACTTAACCAGTCGTCCGAAAACGTCGGGTTTCTGAAGGATACCCTTTGGTGGCTAGTTGGTCAGGACGACCGCGCGATGAGCCTGGAAATATGGTCTCAGCTTCCGAGCTGATAAGCAAGTGCCGAAGCCAACTTCTCAGCGCGGGTTGCTTGTCTCTGCGCCGGTCAACATCTTGCTCACATAGTAAACCGGCCGCTGAAAGTCGGAGTCCTCACGTATGAGGACAGAGTTGAGAACCACCTCTGATACTGCTAAGTAGAGGTATAACTCTTCTTCGTCCATGGGTGATGCTTGCAACGATAAACTGGCCAAGTACTGTTTTAACTCACCGAAGGCTGCCTAACACTCCGTAGTCTACTGGAAACTGTTGCTTTGGTCCCCCTCAGATCCTTAAAGAAAGGCTGATACTTGTCCCCTAACTTTGCCAAGAAGCGGAACAGTGCTGCCGGTCGTCCGGTTAGCATCTAGACATCTTTGACGCTTCGCAGCGGAGACATATCTGTGAGGGCTTTGATCTTCTTTGAATTTACTTCTATCCCTTATTGAGATACGATGAAACCTAGGAACTTCCCTGAAGACACTCTGAAGACACTTTGAAGAATTTAACTTTATCAGGTGTGTGCGGAGTACCTCGAAGGACTCTGCCATATTGCGAATATGCTTGTTGGTGGTTTTGCTCTTGACGAGCATGTCGTCGACATACACATCCATATTGCGGCCGATCTGCTTCTCGAACATCTTATTCATGAGCATTTGATAAGTGGCACCTGCATTTTTTAGACTGAAAAATATGACCTTATATCAGTGGGCATCTTAGTCGATCATGAATAAGGTGTGCTCCTCGTCCTCTAAGCTCATCTGGATCTAGTTGTAGCCCGAGTACGCTTCCATGAAGCTCGGCAGCTGGTGTCCAGAAGTCGAGTCCACCAACAAGTCTATCATGGGCAAAGGGAAACTGTCTTTTGGGCAGGCTTTATTGACGTCGGTAAAGTCGACGCACATCCGCCATTTTCTGTTGTTTTTCTTCACCAGGACAACGTTGGAGGGACAATCCGGGTATTGGACTTCTCTAATGAAACCGGCGTCTAGAAGCTTCTTCACTTCTTCTCGAATGGTTACGAGCTTCTCCGCGGAGTGGTTCCTCCGCTTCTACCTGATGGGCTTATGGCCGGGAATGAGGCCCAGCTTGTGGACCTTACTCCGACCGAAATCCCAGGTATGTCAGCGGGTGTCCATGCGAAGATATTGGCGTTCTGTTTTAAGAACGCTATCAGCTCGTCACACAAGGGTCCGGCAAGTGAGCCTCCAATCTGTACACACCTCTTCGAGTCCTCCGGATTCAGTGGAATTAGGTCAGTTGCCTCGCCGGGTTGCGCCTGCTGTAAGATTGCTTCGTCTCAATGGTCCAGTTCTCCTGTAGGCCGTCCGTTGGTGCTTAGAGCAATCTGGGACATGTAACATGTCCGCCCAGTTATTTGGTCACTCAGCACTTTGCTGATACCGCATGCTGTTGGAAGCTTCATTTTTAAATATGGTATCAAAGTGACGGCTCCGAAAGCTACTAGGCACGGCCAGCCCAGGATAGTGTTGTACACGGATGGTAGGTCAACGACCAAGAAGGTGAGTGTATGACTCGCCGTTCTAGGGTACGTGCCCAGGGTGACCTCCAACTGTATCGTTCCTTGAACGGTCATAGGCTCGTTGTCTAGGCCGTACAGTGGTCCTTCTGTAGGTTTCAGCTGATTCTTTTTAAGTCTAAATTTAAAGAAGGCATCGAGATAAAGTAAATCCTTGCAGCTTTCATTATCAATGAAAACTCATTTTAGTTGGTAGTCTACGGTATCGTATGAAACGAATGCAAATATAATAAGGGGATTAGCTTGTGGGGAGATTATATGATTCATGTCACTATCACTAAAGCTAATGGCATTATCTTCCACTCTCTGCTCCTTTCGCCCAACTTTTCACTCTTTGTGATCTGCTTGGGTCTTGACCAGTCAAGACGTGATCATGTTGACCACTCCAGCCGCGACCCGGTTCCGCGGTTGGGACGGATCTGGTCCTTCCCCGCTTGAGGTGCCGGAACTCTGTCCAGGATTCCTAACGAACCTGATAAGATGGCCCCTTTGGATGAGCTCCTCAATCTTCCGCTGGAGCGTTTTGCGATTCTCCGTGGTATGTCTCGGAGATCGATGAAAATCGCAGTACTTAGTTGGATTTCCTCCTTCCGTGTTCTTCAGTGGTTTTGGCCATCTGAAGAACTTTTCACCACAAATCTGCATGAGGACATTAGCCGGTGTGTCATTGAGGGGAGTCAGGTTGATTGGCCTGTACTCCTTATGGTCCAGTGCTCCGGTCTTGTGCTGCTTCCGACAGGGATTGTCACTACCACCATTCTTCCTCTTTTCCTCGGCTAGGAAAAAACGAGGCTGGTCAATCCTCTCAAGACGCTCCTCCTCATTAGCCTCTTTGGTGGCTGCGTAGGCCTTGGTAATAGATTTTGCTTTTCAGAAGGTCTCCAGATTCTTGTGGGTCAGGTGCTTGAAGAAGTCTCCGTGCGTCAAGGCATTTGTGAGCCTGGGAATCTTTTTGGCCTACGCTACGAAGCGCTCCAGGAACTTTCTCGAGTTCTCTTCCTGTTTCTGCTTGATGTGGGAGAGATGCCACGACTACTTCTCTTTCCGACGGTTGGAAGCATACTGAGTCAGGAAAATATCAATGAGCCTACGGAAGATCCGTATTGAGTTCGATGGGAGCCGATGGAATCAGATCTGGGCGTCTCTCTTCAAAGTGAGAGGGAAGCACCGACACATTGTCGAATCCTCCAGGCCCTAAAGACTTAGATGGGTGCGAAAGTGATCCAGGTGATCAGTGCTCCCATCATAAGAATCCAGTGCTGGCATACTGAGTCAGGAAAAGATCAATGAGCCTACGGAAGATCCGTATTGAGTTCGATGGGAGCCGATGGAATCAGATCTGGGCGTCTCTCTTCAAAGTGAGAAGGAAGCACCAACACATTGTCGAATCCTCCAGGCCCTGAAGACTTAGATGGGTGCGAAACTGATCCAGGTGATCAGTGCTCCCATCATAAGAATCCAGTGCTGGCATTTTGAACTTGGCCGGCAATGGACGGTTCGAGATCTTAGCAGTGAAGGGAGATCTTTCCAAATCAGTGGCGTTTTCGTCGTCATCTTTGAACACGCCGTTCTAAATCTTCTCGGCTTTTACCTCCACTCGGAAGGCGTTCCCAGATCTCTTGGAGTTGAGATAAGTTTTCAACTCCGTTCTTTCAGCAGTACGGCGTGTAGCCAATCGGCTACTACCGCTGGCGAATCGGTCGTTCCAGGAGGCTCCCTCCTGAGCCTGAGGCCGTGGCTCATCCCGAGCATATCAAGGGTTTCTCCTCTCTGGACTGTCATTCGAAGTTCTGTGGCCCAAGCGCCCTTCAAGCCTTGGATGGCTCTGGGCGTTGGAGGCTTCCGGAGCATGAGAGTTGTCCGGCCTCATAGCCTTCTTGGCCGGCTTCTTCTTTCTCTGACCTCCTCTCGTGGAGGTCGGAACGGGAATTGAGGAGGGCGAAGCAAAGCATCTAGAGGCCGGAATGGCTGGCTTCTTCTTCCCCTACTTCTTTTTGCCCTGGCGGGTGCAAAGCATTTGGAGCATTTTGTTCATATTACTCATTTGTTTCACCAGGTTTTGAAGAAATGGTGCGGGTGGCCCTCTGACTAGGTTACCAGCAGAGTAGTCCTAGTCAAGGGAGGCAACATCTCTAGCGGGAACATTAACTTGGGTTTTGGTGTTCACCGTTTTGATTGATAGGACTAACTTGGAAAATAAGAGTGGTTGTGAAGATGAAAGTAGTTGGCTTTTCGTTAGCTTCCCCCAGACGGCGCCAATGATGCATTCTAGATCCAAGTTTGAACAGATTTGGGTCAAGTAGTCCGTCGAGTTCCGGTCTCCGTTCCATAAGCTTTAGGTCTTGCACACCACAACTTCATATAAGAGGTTAGGTGACGGCGGAATTTGGTCCCACCGAAAATACTCCGACGCTCAAGTCAGTAATCGACATTCTGAAATTAGAAGGTGGATGCAATTGATGTAGAAATGGATGTAAGGAGTACGCTTGTGAGTGTGAGTGCACTCGTAGGATGAGTGGCTTTTATAATTGCTCGTGAGGAGTAGTTTCTCTAAATACTGAGTTCGTTGAGAACTAGTAGTAGAGAGAGTGTGAGCGTAGGATGCTCGAAAGAGTAGGAGAGCTTCTGAGAGTTTTGCAATTGCTTGAGGGCTTTTGTGGGTAAGCGAAGGCATAATTGAAAGCGTCAGCTCCCATGGCCTTTTATAGCCATGGCTACAGGATGCCTTCCTTATGTAGAGGGACTTGATGCCCACGCTCTGTTGGGGGTCATTACCTTTTTTGCGTAGGCGTAAGCGCCTTTCTGACTATAACGGTCAAAGAGGCTGATCTCCTTCCTTCTACATTTTGTAACCGTTAGAATTTCCAGCAAACAGTGTGTAGATTTTGGTGCATTTCTCCGATGATGTGTTTTGATTCTAGAAGTGACCGTTACAGTGAAGATTACCTTCTTTGGAGATGCAAAAAATTAGAGCAGATGACCATTGTGGCTTGAGGACGGACACGTGGACCAATCTAGGCTTGGGTCGCGTGCGTCTTGGGTCTCAGCCAATTTACTGGACGCTTTTTCAGTCAACGGAAGCGTTGACCTTCCTGGGCTCAAATGGGTTGTCCTGATCTTAGGCCTCTACTGGCTTACTTGTTTTTCGTCCGGTCAATAGCAGCGTTGACTATCCAGGCAGAAATGGGCCACGAGGATTTGGGCTGCTTCCTCCTTCGTGGGCCAACCTGTTATTGGCGTCCCCATCAGAAAAGATACGCGATCTCCAGTATCTAATAGGTCAAA
>JAODPA010063537.1:0-11070 GCA_025585075.1 Nepenthes mirabilis | reverse complement strand
ACAAAAATATAACCTTAAATATAATATATATGAATAAAAGGGATGCATTTTATAAATGTTTCATAGTATAGAAGTATACTAATATACTTGTGATGCGTCCCTGGATTCGAATTTCGAACAGATTCGGATAATCCTCTTGTCAGGGTTCCAGCTCCATTCCCTGAGTTAGATCCTGCACACTACTAAATAGAATAGGAGGTCAGTGTGTCGGCGGAAAGTTGTCCCACCGAAAGCACTCCGACACTCAAGTCAGAAAATAGCATTCGAAAGAATCAAACTGTAAATTGAGAGAAAGAGAGAGACAGCGTGTGTTTCCCAGATGTAAGAGAGACGATGAGGCCTTCTTGAATCTGAGAGGCGGGAAGGCAGTAAACGGCCGTGAGAGGCGCGCTTGTTTGCCTTAAGATTTTTCTGGGTTTTGGTGTGTGTGTTTGCGTAGCAGAAACGTTGGTAATTCTCAGAGTTTCAATAGCAGAGAATGTAGGTCGATGAGAGCGTTTGTTTTGTGTTACCGAAAGCATGCCTTGAATGATAATTCAAGAGCTTATTTATGATTGAAAGGACGATCTTCCCTCTTTGGAAGGAGCGATTCCTCCTGTGATTCTTGACTGGGTTGCCTTTTGGAGCAGGCGCCAGTTGCCAAGCTAAGCGAGATAGTTTCCTTCTGAGGCGGCCAACAGCTTTCTAAGTCGGTTACCTTCCTTCTGTACATGTTACCGTTAGAGAGCCCTAATTGGCAAGGATTTGAAAAAATCTGGCACCTTCCTTATGCGAAAGGCGCCAATTTTGTCAATATCCATTTTGGGTGCCAGTTGGGATCGTGGAAGATGCCTGGAGAGTCGTTGCTTACCGCCTGATGGATCACGGGCTCGAATGGACCAGGCCCATTACTTAGAAAAGCCTCTTTTGGGCCCAATATGTAGCACGTAGACGATCAATATTTGAGTTGACCGTCTGTGTGCGCATTAGCCGCCCGACGGTCAACGCCAGTGCTAACCATCCTGGGCCTTTTAGCTCTTTAGCCTGTTCTCCAACTGGGCCGTTAAAGTGTTGAGCGTCATTTTGGACTTCCATTGACTTTTTGGGGCCCGCCTATTTCCGACATACCCATCACTAGCCCCCCATGCCGGCAGCCAGAGTTCTGGCCTCCGGTATGTTTATGATGAAATACCCCTATAACTCTTCGTCATGTGAGGATCCTATAGAACCCCATGAGAGGCGCAGGGAAGTGTTTGACTAAAAATGTTGACCGTCCTAGTCAATTCCGGAGGATCAGAATTGTTGACCGTCTTGGTCAATTTCGGAGGCCCAGAATTGTTAACCGTCTTAGTCAATTTCGGAGGACCAGAATTGTTGACCGTCTTGGTCAATTCCAGAGGATCAGAATCGTTGACCATCTTGGTCAATTCCAGAGAACCAGAATCGTTGACCGTCTTGGTCAATTGCAGAGAATCAGAACCGTTGACCGTCTAGGTTAATTTCGGAGAACTAGAATTGTTGACCGTCTGGGTCAATTCCGAAGAATCAGAATTGTTGACTGTCCTGGCCAATTCTGAAAGCGTTTTCTGCCAGTCCTAATGGACGGATGGCCATTAGCCGGTTTACAGGGCAGAAAGCGACATGTGTCTCCCTTTGGTTAGGCAGATATCCTGACCATTAATGTGTCAGAGATCCGCATTTTGCAGGGCCAAGTAGGGAGGCGACACATGGCAGGACTGACGGCGTCCTTAATGAGGGGTTTCGTGCTTGGGGCCTAAGTTTGCCTTCCGTAATTTGAAATCGTTTACGCCTTCAGTCCTTCGTCTTCTTCGTTCCCGTTCTTCAGAGACGTTCAGAAACCCTAGTCCTCTATGTTACCATGGCTTCTGTCAGCAATTTTGCCTCCGTCTTGAGAGAGAACGACATTAAAGCCCTGTGTGTCGAGTTCAATATCCTGAAGGAGATTGCGTGGAGAGTTCCAGGAAAAGACGACAGGGCCTATGCTCCACCGGAGGGGCATATTACTGTTTATAAGGCCCACCTGAGGAGCGACATCCTCCTCCCATTACCGGAAGAATTGGAGTCGGTTCTGAAGGCTCTGCAAGTCCCCATCGCCCAGCTTTACGCCAATGCCGTGAGGTACCTCTGTACTATGTGTATTTTTGTTCGAAAGCTTGGCAAGAAGCTTAAGATGTCTGCTGTTAGGGTTTTGTTCAAAATAAATCAAGGGGGAGAGTGGATATCGCTCGTTCCCCGTACCGGAATAAAGATTAACAAAGCCATTCACGACTCGCTGAAGAACTAGAAGAACTGATTCTTCTTCGTGAGCGTGGGGGCGGCCTGGCCCATTGCGAGGGAATGGAGCCAAGCTCCGGAGGCGTATTTTGGGACACCGACCACGGCTGAGACGGCAGCCTACGAGTGGCTGCTAAAGGTAATAAAGGAGAACCATGACGATTTTATTCGAAATTTTTTGGTTTCCCGGGCAGAGTCCAAGAAAGTAAACTGGGGACTGTCATCCCCGGTTCAAAAACCAAAGCCTCCGGTGAGGATGATGAACCCTGAAGAATCAAGGGGCGTAATCATCCGTACGCGACACACCGACGAAGGGTTTATCGGCCCACTACCTGAGAAGGTGCTAGAGACGCCTTCGTCGTCGTCGTCGCTAGTTGATTACGTTGCCCCTGGAATTTGTACTGGAGCGGGTAGCTCTGCAGGACGAGTAAAGACCCCCAAGGGTTGGCCTGTTGAAGCAGGAGGAGTCATCTCAGCACAGCCCGCGTCACGTGTGGTTCTGGGTGCTACGTGGATGGAGTCATTAGAGGAGCCAGTTTGTGAACCGGCGGCGGCCACGCGGACTTCTGCTATGGAGCCAATAGTGGGGCTCGACTCTTAAGTAGCTGCTCCAGAGGCCGCCAGAGGGGATCCTGCGGCAGCTACTCCAGAGGCTACAAAAGAGGAGCCCGCAGCAGCTGCTCCGGAGGCTGCAAGAGAGGAGCCTACAGCAGCCATGGGTGAGGATGATAAGCTCATGGAACACATTCTAGATGAGGCAGCTGCGAGTTTGGCTCGAGAGGGCGCTCCTGGTCCACCGCCACCTGGGCCAAGCCTGGAGGCTAGGCCTGAGAGGCCCACGAGGATACTCTGCGAGGTATAGTTCTTATAACAGCCTCCTTACACTTCTTTCTTTCTTGTATTTATAACTTACACTTTGTTTTTGTCTTGTGCAGTCAAGGAAGCTGATCTCTACCTTTTCCCATGAGTTGGCACAACGCGACCAGATGATCACGGACAGGGAGGCGGAGATCGCCTGGCTGGATGCCAGACTGGCTGCTTCAGGAGGGAAGTACCGTGAGGAGACAACTGCTCTTGAGGCTGTCATGGCGGGGATGGAAACGGAGATCACCAACTTGAGAGATGAGGTCACTCGCTTGAAAGAGGAGGATGATCGAAATAAAGCAAGTAAGAAACAACTTGCCGACCGAATTACAGCATTAGAGAATGATCTGACCCTCCGGATCCGTCCCCACGAGGTTGAGGGCATGTTGCATGCACGGCTGTTGGAGGGGATCAACGTCGGTCGGCGCATCGTGCGGTTGATTGATCCCGATTTTCTAGCTGAACTTATTAACCAGTCCAACAGAGAGGCACAGCATAAAGATGACCTAGTGAGGGAGCCTCCATGACAGCTAGAGACGGCCATAGCCTTTTCCTTTCTGTTTTTATACTTTCGCAATTGTGTAATACAGTTAAAGCAATAAAAAATGGAATTTTCTCCAGTTGGTGTCCATTGATCTTTACTATTTTTGTGTTTATATGTTGTGTCATATGGGGTGGCCAACTGCGTTGGCCGATGACCGCTGCTGGGCTGCCTAAGGAGCTAAGTCCTTAAGCTTGGCAGGTGATTGTGCTAACCAGCTTGGTGGCGCCGTACAAGTGATGACTAAGGCGGCCAACGTTGAAGGAGGATGCTCCTCCCTTCGACCGTCGTTGACTGACCATGCTATCTCCTCGTAGAGGAGGTCGTTGCGTATGTTGCGTAAGCCCCCTAAGTTTTTCGACCACTATTTGGCCACTTGGATGACCAAGGTTTTGACTGCTCATGGGCCACCTGGATGACCAGGGTTTAGACCGCTCGTGGGCCACTTGGATGACCATGGTTTAGATTGCTCATGGGCCACTTGGATGACCAGGGTTTAGACCGCTCGTGGGCCACTTGGATGACCAAGGTTTAGACCGCTCATGGGCCACCTGAATGATCAGAGTTTAGAACGCTCATGGGTCACCTGTATGACCAGGGTTTAACGAGAGGGTAAAAACCCTCCCGATTTAGGGGCAGTTTAGGTCGGGTAACCTATAAGAAAAATAAACATACACTCGCATATAGGAGGGATACTAAGTAAACACTTATTTTTTACAAACTTAAAACAAGCAGGCGAGTGCAAACAATAATGCAGCTATATACCTGTGTCCGCTACTGGAAGTAGCGCCGGAGGTGGTTTGCGTTCCACGTTCGTGGAACCAGTTTTCCATCCTGGCCTCGGAGTTTGTAAGCTCCGTTACGCAGTAGGCGGAGACAAGGAAAGGCCCTTTCCAACTAGGGGATAGCTTGTTACGGCCGGCCAACTTGCCTATGGCCTCGACGCCTCGCAGGACCAGGTCCCCCACATCGAATTATCGCGCCTTAACTTTTTTATTATAGTATCGGGCGATCTGATGTTGGTAGGCCGCTGTCAGCATTTTGGCAGCGTCGCGAGCTCCTTCTAACTAGTCTAAGTGTTCCCTGATTTTTTGGGAGTTAGTTCATGGGTCAAAGGATTTTACCTTGAGACTTGGAAGCCCAATTTCGATCGGGATTACCGCCTTAGTCCGATAATAGAGGCTGAAGGGTGTCTCACGCGGTTGTTCCTTCGGGGTTGTTCGATAAGACCAGAGGACGGATGGGAGCTCTTCAGCCTAGGAACCCCCGGTGTCCTCTAGCTTAATCTTTAACCCGTGGAGTAGCGTACGGTTTGTAACCTCTACCTGCCCGTTGGCTTGGAAGTATGCTACCGAAGTGTGGACCAACTTGATGCCAAGGCTGGTGCAATACTTGGTAAAGTGTTTCCCCGAGAATTGGGTCCCGTTGTGGGTCATAACGACCTCGGGGATGCTGAATCTGCAGACGATGTTCTGGCGGAGGAATTCTAGGGCGTTGTGTTCTGTTATCTTAGCCAGTGGGACAGCTTCGACCCACTTGGTGAAGTAGTTGATGCCCACTATGATGAATTTTCTTTGCCCGATGGCAATGGAAAATGGGCCGAGAAGATCGAGCTCCCATTGTGCGAAGGGCCAAGGGGCCTGAAGGGCCTTCAGATCTGCGGATGGCTGGCAGTGAAGGTTGCTGTGAAGCTGGCAGCTTTCACACTTCTTCACAAATTCCAATGCATCTTTTTTCATTGAGGGCCAGTAATAGCCTTGGCGCATGACCTTGAAGGCCAAGTTCTTTCTGCCAATGTGCGACCCGCAAATCCCAAGGTGGACTTCACTTAAAGCATAGTCAGCCTCTTCGGGAGTTAGACAGCGGAGGTATGGAGTCAAGTAGCCACGGCGGTACAACCACCTGTCAACCACAGCATACTAGCCGGCTGTCTTCTTGACCTGTTTGACCTTTTCTACGTCCTCTGGCAATGATCCGTCCACCAAGTAGTTAAGGAAAGGCGTCATCCAGTTTTCCGCTTCGAAAATCTGAATGGCCTATTCTTCTCTATGTTGGGAGCATTCAGGATCTCCCGCATGTCCCTCGAATACTATTCTGGGTTTTTAGCCGCAGCGGCTTTGGCCAGTTGGTTTACCTTCCAATTTTCAGTTCGAGGAACGTGAACCAGGGTTAGTTTGTCGAAACCCTAGATGGTCTCCCTTGCTTTTGCCAAGTACTTGGCCAAGAGAGGGTTGTTTGCCTCCAAGCACCCGTTAACCTGATTTACGATTAGCACTGAGTCGCTGTAAACCACCAGTCTCCTGGCGGAGCACTCTTTGGCCAATCGTAAGCCAGCTAGTAAGGCTTTGTACTCGGCAACATTGTTGGTTGCCGGAAAGTCGAGTCTGAGGGAGTATTTCACCTCAAACCCGTCGGGAGTTGTAGGGACAACTCCAACGCCACTGCCCGTGTCAATAGACGATCCGTCTACGTGGAGTATCCATTCCGAAACTCTGATAGGTAGTTTCGCGTTTTCTTCGGGCTGTTCCTCGAGAACTGGGGTTGTAGTCTCGACGATGAAGTCAGCCAGCGCCTGTGCCTTCACAGTAGGCTTGGGCTGAAATTCAATGTCGAACTCGCCCAACTCGATAGCCCACTTTACTAATCGTCCAAAAACGCCAGGTTTCTGGAGGATGTTTTTCAACGGCTGGTCCGTAAGGACCACTATCCGATGGGCCTGGAAGTAAGGCCTCAATTTCCGCATAGAGAATATTAGCGCCAAGGCTAATTTTTCTGCACGCGAGTAATGGGTCTTTGGACCGGTCAACATTTTGCTTACATAGTAGACCGGCCGCTGGGTGCCAGAGTCCTGGCGCACAAGGACAGAACTTAGGGACGCCTCCGAAACTGCCAAGTAAAGGTATAATTCTTCTCCGCCCTTAGGTGACACCAATCATGGCGCGCTAGCCAAGTATCGCTTCAGTTCATCGAAAGCGGTTTGGCATTCCGTTGTCCATTAGAACCCGTTGGATTTCGTTCCTCTAATGGCTTTAAAGAAAGGCTGGTAATTGTCACCATACTTCGCAAGGAAGCGGGACAGTGCCGCCAACTACCCAATCAGTTGCGGGACATCCTTACATTCCGTGACGGTGCTATGTCGGCGAGCGCCTTGATCTTCTCTGGGTTTGCCTGGATCCCCCATTTGGAGACGATGAAACCCAAGTATTTGCCGACAACCACTCCGAAGACACACTTAGCTGGGTTCAGATTCATGTGATACTTACGGAGCACCTCGAACGACTCTTCCAGGTCGCGTATGTGGTCGCTAGTGACCCCGCTCTTAACGAGCATGTCGTCGACGTAGACCTCCACGTTGCGACCAATTTATTTTTCGAACATCTTGTTAACCAAGCGCTGGTAAGTTACTCCAGCGTTTTTGAGTCCGAAAGACATCACTTTGTAGCCATAGGTGCCTTGATTGGTCATAAACGAGGTATACTCCTCGTCCTCCGAACTCATTCGGATCTGGTTATAACCCGAATAGACGTCCATGAAGCTTAGCAGCTCATGTCCGGTTGTGGAATCAACCAGCAAGTCGATCCTGAGCAAGGAAAAGCTGTCCTTTGAACAAGCCTTGTTGACGTCGGTAGAATCAATGCACATCCGCCATTTTTCGTTACTCTTTTTTTACTAAAATGACATTAAAGAGCCAGTCCGGATATTGGACTTCTCTAATGAAGTCTGCGTCCAGCAGCTTCTTCACCTCCTCTCGGATGGCGATCAGTTTTTCGACGGAGTGGTTCCTCCGATTCTACCTAACGTGTTTTCAGTTGGAGTCAAGTCCCAACCTGTGGACCATTACTTCTGCCGGGATTCTAGGCATGTCTGCCGGAGTCTGAGCAAAAAGGTCAGCGTTCCTTCACAGGAACGCGATCAGCTCATCGCGCAGTGGTCCAGTGAGTGAGCCGCCGATCTGTACGCACTTCTCCGGATTCTCCGGGTCTAGTGGGATTAGATCCGGATTGTGCCTACTGAAGGGTAGTCTTGTCTCTGTGGTCGAGTTCCCCAGTCATTTTAGCGCTGCCACTTGGGGCAATCTGCGATATATAACAGGTCTGTCCGGTAATTTGGTCGCCCAGCACCTCTCTGACACCATAGGATGTTGGAAACTTCATTTTCAGGTGTGGAATTGAGGTGACTGCCCCGAACGCTGTTAAGTAAGGTCGCCCCAGTATAACGTTATATACTGAGGGTAGGTCGACCACCAGGAAGGTGAGAGTGCGACTTGTTGTTTTTGGATACGTGCCCAAGGTGACCTCTAACTGGATGGTCCCTTGAATGGGCACAGGCTCGTTGTCGAGGCCGTATAATGGGCCTTCGGTCGGTTTTAGTTAGTTTCTTTTTAGGCCTAATCTGAAGAAAGCATCCAAGTAAAGTAAATCACGAGAGCTTCCATTATCAATAAATACTCGCTTCAGCTGGTAGTCTACACTACCGTCTGAAACGAGTGCGGATATAACGAGGGGATCAGCATGGGGGGGACACCACATGGACTAAATCATCATCACTGAAACTGATAGAGTTGTCCGCCTTGCATTGCTTTTTCCTCCCAGTCTGCTGCTCCTCGCTGCTAGATAGATTTTTAGCGGGTCAGGTGGTGACCATGCTGACCACCCCCGCTGCAACCCAGTTCCGAGGTGGAGTCTGCTCTTGCCCCTCCTCTCCAGCCGCTCCAGAGCTCTATCCAGGACCTCTGACAAACTTCGTGAGGTGGCCTCTGCGAATCAGATCC
Source organism: Nepenthes mirabilis (assembly GCA_025585075.1). NCBI lineage: Eukaryota > Viridiplantae > Streptophyta > Magnoliopsida > Caryophyllales > Nepenthaceae > Nepenthes > Nepenthes mirabilis. The sequence continues at coordinate 2,620 of JAODPA010063537.1, read as the reverse complement.
TCAATCTCCCTTTGTAGCGTCTTGCAGTCCTCAGTTGAATGGCCAACAGAGCGATGGAAGTCACAGTACTTTGACTGGTTTCCAAAGTCCTTCTTCAGCGGTTTTGGCCACTTCAGAAATTTTTCTCCACGGATTTACATGAGGACGTTTGAGCAAGTGTCCGTTAGAGGTGTGAAACTGGTGGGCCCGTAGTATTTACGTTCTGGGGACCCAGTCCGACGTTGTTTCTGGCGGGAGTGTTCTCCGCCACTGTACTTCCTCTTCCCTTCACCAGGGAACGGCCAAGGCTGATCTGTCTGCTCTAGACGTTTTGCCTCGTTGGCCTCCTCTGCTGCAGTGTAGGCCCAGGTGATGGATTCTGCCTCTCGGAAGGTCTGAGAATTTTTGTGGGCCAGGTGCTTGAAAAAATTCCCGTAAGTTAGCGCAGAGATGAAACTGAGATGAAACTGCCCAGCTTTATCTCCTCTGTGATCCTGGGAATCCTTCTGGCCTCCGCCACAAAATGATCCAGGAAACGCCGTGGGTTCTCTCCCGGTTTCTGCTTTATGTGCGAGAGATGCCACGGCTACTTCTCTTCCCGTCAACTTGAGGCGTACTGAGACAAGAAAATATCCGTAAGCTCACAAAAACTGCTGATGGTGCTTGAAGGGAGGTGATGAAACCAGATTCGGGCGTCTCCCTTCAGCGTGAGTGAAAAACAGTGACATATCGCTGAGTCTTTCAGCCCTTGTAGACTCAGATGGTTGCGAAAGTGATCCAGGTAGTCAACCGGATCACTGCCCCCATCGTATAAGTCAAGGGACGGCATCTTGAGCTTCGTAGGCAGTGGATGGCTCAGGATCTCCGCAATAAAAGGAGATCGGTTCAAGTCGAGGGTGCGCTCCTCATCTTGGAACACACGGTTCTAGATTTTGTTCACTCGCGAATCGGCGCGAGCGGTGCTTGCTGATCTTTTGGAGTTGAGGTAATCCCTCAACTCCGTCTTGTCCTTGGAGGGTTCAGCAGTCGGACGGCTACTACCTCCAGTGGATCTGGCAGTCCTGGAGGCTCACTCCTGGATTGCTTTGTTGTCTTCCACCCGAGAGTATTGGGGATTTCTTCTCTCCGGACTTTCTTGCAGAGACGTGCTCCCAGAGAGTTCTTCAGGCCTGTTCTTGCCAGGAACCCGGGAGGACGCTGCAGCCGGATTGTTTCTGGCTTTTACGGGCCTTTTGTCATGCTTCTTTTTCCTCTGGCCACCCCTTTTGGTGGCAGGTGCAGGGATGGCTGCTAGTAGAGCCGGTTGTAGTCGTTACTCGTTCTGAGTGCACAGCATTTGGAGCAGACAATTGTTAGCTTGCATCTGTTCCACCAGTTGTTAAAAATAAAGCGGTGGAACCCCGCCCGTAGCCCCATTGACCGTGACACCAGCAGCATGGTCCTGGTCGGGGTTAGCAGCATCTCTAGCGGGATCACTAGTTTGGGCTCTCGTGTTCACCATTGCAGAATCAGAAGGTGAAAGAAAGTATTTGTGCAGATTTGTGGTAGGCTTTTGTAAGCGCTTCCCATAGACGGCGCTAATGATACGTCTCTGGATCCGAACTTCGAACAGATTCGAATGATCCTCTTGTCGTGGTTCCGACTCCGTTCCCTGAATTGGATCCTGCACACCACTAAACAAAATAGGAGGTCAGTGTGTCGGCGGAAAGTTATCCCACCGAAAATACTCCGACGCTCAAGTCAGAAAATAGCTTTCGAAAGAATCAAACTGTAAATTGAGAGAAAGAGAGAGACAGAGTGTGTTTCCCAGATGTAAGAGAGACGAGGAGGCCTTCTTGAATCTGAGAGGCGGGAAGGCAGTAAATGGGCGTGAGAGGCGCGCTTGTTTGCCTTAGGATTTTTTGGGGTTCTGGTGTGTGTGTCTGCGTAGTAGAAACGTTGGTAATTCTCAGAGTTTCAATAGCAGAGAATGTAGGTCGATGAGAGCGTTTGTTTTGTGTTACCGAAAGCATGCCTTGAATAATAATTTAAGGGCTTATTGATGATTGAGAGGACAATCTTCCTTCTTTGGAAGGAGCGATTCCTCCTGTGATTCTTGGCTGGGTTGCCTTTTGGAGCAGGTGCCAGTTGCCAAGTTAAGCGAGATAGTTTCCTTCAGAGGCGGCCAATAGCTTTCCAAGCCGGTTACCTTCCTTCTGTGCATGTTACCGTTGGAGAGCCCTAGTTGGCAAGGATTTGAAAAAATCTGGCGCCTTCCTTATGCGAAAGGCGCCAATTTTGTCAATATCTATTTTGGGTGCCAGTTGGGATTATGGGAGATGCCTGGAGAGCCGTTGCTCGCCGTCTGATGGATCACAGGCTCTAATGGACTAGGCCCATTACTGTAGAAAAGCTTCTTTTGGGCCCAACGTGAAGCACGTAAACGGTCAACGTTTGAGTTGACCGGCTATGTGCGCGTTAGTCGTCCGACGGTCAACACCAGCGTTGACCGTCCTGGGCCTTTTAGCTCTTAGGCCTGTTCTCCAATTGGGCCGTTAAAAGTGTTGACCATCATTTTGGGCTTCCGTTGACTTTTTGGGGCCAGCCTATTTCCGGCGTACCCATCAACTTGTAAAGTATAAACATTTTAATTATAAAATAT
>JAODPA010063527.1:0-34325 GCA_025585075.1 Nepenthes mirabilis | reverse complement strand
AACTATAAAAAATACAATAAATATAAGAACATAATATTTTATTATAATAAATTCGAATGATAGAATGCAAATTGAAAAAGAAGAAAAGTGATCGGTAAAAAAATTTTCACGACAATGAGAATAACGTATCAAGGTTTATAAAGAATAAAACATGATTTGAGACTCAAATTGATAAGAAACCTTTCTCTCCTCTCTCACATTTCCTCACAATATCGACGATCAATAAATTAAATAAATTGCAATAAATGCCCTAAAATTGTGTTTGGGAGATATTATATCATAAACAATGTATGAGTGCTTATCAGGCACAGACCTATTATACAAATGATGCATGCATGCTCCTCAGACACGACCTTTTTAGACAGAATACATATGTATAATTCTTAGACGTACATCAGACAATTCTATTATGGTGAAACAATACCGATGCTTGATTCAAACGCTTGTAATGGACCATTAAAAAAGTTCCTCCAATAAAGCCAAATTGTGTACAACACTAAACATACCACCGGACGATACACACCAAATAGATGTAAAACTCACAAATAAATGACTTAAAAGTCCAACACTACCTTGGTTTTCTTGACGAAGTATAATTTCTTTGGGATTTCCGTTAAAACATAATTTTGCAATAATTGATGGGAACTGTTTGAAACACCCTTCTTACACTTTTGGAGATCTTTCGACAAGATGAAGCTCATCCATCCGCGTGTAAGATGAATAGGACTTTATATTATCGTAAAATATTCAAAGTTAATACCACTCGTAATTGATTCTACAACGAGCCTAGAATAATCAACTTCAAATGGATAGTCTTGCAGCCCGGCACTGTCAAAACAATGGTTGCATAGTCATGCGTATATATCTTTCGAAGTTGCTTCAGATATAATGACAATGGAAGGGAGACAGATTGTCGTCCTAATTATGTTTGTAGCGTGGAGTATAACAAGAAGGGGGAGGAACACCAAAGACCCAGTCAAGAACATTCAAATACTTGGATCGGAAGACGTCACGTTCCTGTGCATAGCAGTGCATGATAATGGCTGTTGATACACTGAATATGGCAACATCAGTTCTCTTGATGTTCATCGATGGAGGCAAACACCCGACATCAGCCATGCATGTGAAGAAGCTTTCGATGGCACGAGCTAGGCAATACAATGATATTTCCATCCGCCTGCTCTTCTTTTCAATAGCCAAGGCCAAGCCTGTTGGGAACTGTCCAAGAACAAGAACTGCTTCAACAGTAACATAGTAGGAAATAGAACCCAAAAACAGAGATGAAGAAACAAATTCTTCTTTTTGATAAAATATAGCTTGGGGAAGAATGATTACCGTCCCCATTGCCACCATTGGAATGTTACATCTCTTAAAGATCCGAAAAAGAATGCATGTCCACAACCTAACACAACAAGGGGAAAATGGGTAACGAGAAGTGACCAATTATAGCCATCAAATGACATCCCTTGTCAGCACGACTTAAATTGGATATATTGTCCTAATTCTGTGACATCCTAATCAACATTAAGGAAAGACAGAATTGATACGGACATGTAGCCAATGGCTAAGGCACGAGTCTGAGAAACTTTTATTCCACAGTTTGAATTCAACCAGTTCCCACAGTACAATTCTACCCATAATCTGCTTGCATGGTTTGTGGACAGAATGGACATCCCTGGATCAAAGGTTAAAAGCTGGCAGATCTTTTTTTTAAAATTCCAGTTTCATTTGATTATTACTTAACATCTATGCCAGAAAGTCCCCACGTCTTTTCTGGCTCAGAGAAGATTATTTTGCCTTTGTTCGACGAAGGTAGAGATAAGCCATTAAGGCTGGCTCAATGGCAGAATAGAGCGGCGGTTTGTCCCTTTCTTTTGAGTCTCATATCCATTGTCCATATTGTTTTTCTGATTTCTAAATGTAGCAGAATTTTACATGATGTTCGTTCGATATTTTGCTCTAGTGAAACGATTATAAAGAAATTCCATGAGATACCAAAAGATAAAGGCTTAGGCTGAATGTTTGCCGTGACAAAGAGAAAGAAGAGAGAAAAGAAGGAGAAACTTTGGGCATGCGTTTGGGTCCGATTTATGTTTCATCCTTATTGTTACAGTCTATGCTATAAAATGAGTTACCAATTGGTTGCTTGTCTTCTCAGTTATATCTTCTCTTATTCAATTGTTAGGGTTTGTACACTTATAGTGTTTTTAATTAAGATATGCTTGGAATTAGTGGTAATCGGTTCTTAACATTTATTGTTGACATGAAGGAGTTGTCTTGATCGGGGTTATTTGTAATTGGACCTCATTAACATTAGTTGAGAAGAGTTTTCATGTGAAATTGACTATGCAATTTGTGGTTTGATTGTGTGTTTATTTTTCCTTATGGTTCAATTGGAAGAAAAGAATGACTAATGTTGACAAGGCTTTCGTTTTTCCAACAAATAGTTCGTGAGAATTGTTTTTGGCTTAGCATTGGAAAAGTGTAGGAAGGGTGAACACTATCAAGTGGTATCATAGAGCTAGGTTCTTGGCGATACCAACATGCGGTATCAAAGAGACATCTTCATAGTTATACAACAAGTGGCATCAAGACTCAAATTTGTGGTGATCAAACTTGTGGAAGTGATTTGAAATAGCATTATCGTCGAAAAGTTTGCCTTATTATTTTGCAAGAAAAGTCAAGAATTTTTTAACCCGAGAGGAAATTGTTACCCCATATTTGGTTGCTGGAATAAGGTGGGAATAGAATTCCTATTCCCAGGAAATAGATATTCCTCCAATTGGTTACAAATTTAATTGTGGATAAATATTATCAGGGAATATTTATTCCCACATTTGTGAGAATATCTATTCCCACATAAAAGGTGAGAATAGCTATTCCTATTATTATTANAGAGTGGTAGAAACAAGAATAGAGATTAGAGGAGTAGAGACAAGAATAGAGATTAGAAGAGTAGAGATAAGAAAGAAAACAGGGGAGAAGAAGGAGAAACCAGGGGGGAGAGTGTTGGCGCAAAATGGATGGCTAGACAAGAGAGGACAGTTGGACAGTGAAGGCACCGTATCACACACAATGAAATACAATGGAAGAAAGAAAAAATGAATATCAAATATTTTACGTGGAAAACCCTTATAAATTAAGGAAAAAATCACAGAACATTTAGTTCTCAAATAAATCACTATATGAGATTTTAGTTGTACAAACCACTAGAGGCAAAAATGATGAACAGAGCACAAACAACACTTGTGTTTTTCTCTCACAGCTCTCCTTTCTTCCACTCTTCCTCTCCTCTATCCCATTCAATGCTCTGCACACAACAGCTTCTCTCTCACAACCTAAATGTTTTTAAGTACACAAATATATCAATGGATAAAAGGACGGCCAACCACCCTGTCTGCATGGTGGTTGGTGCTCGGCTCCCAAGGTCTGCAACAGCAGGCACACACCCTATCCTGTAGCAGGCGGCACATGCATGCTCTGTAAACTAACTTACCAACTTCTCAGGAATGACGTCTTCCAACTACCCAATAAAATAGGTCAACTGTACTCCCACTGTAGTAAACTGTCATGTAGCATGTCTATTTTTAGCCGGTCAACGCCCGTTAACGGTCTTCTTTTCATGTCTGGTCAGCGCCCTTGTTGATCGAAATTTTTGGTACCAAAGACGCTTTCACAAAGTCCACGGACATTCTGTGCATGAGTTCGCAGATATCAGCCTCACAAGGTCCTCGTGCATTGTTAAAGTTCTCGGACTATCAGGACTTCCAAAGGTCCTCGTGTATTCTTGAAGTCCTCAGACAATCAGGACTTCCATACGGGAGTAACCCCCAATAAACTTTCCCTCACGACTGAGTGAAAACAAAATAAGTTAACCCAACAATGTCACAGCAAGCTTCCAACTTTCTCTTTGGTAAAACTTTGGTCATCATATCTGACCCATTTTCATCCGATCGGACATTTTCTACAGATAACTATCCTTCATCAATAACGTCTCTCACCCAATGATATTGAACGTCAATGTGCTTCAATCTTGAATGAAATGAGGAGTTCCTACACAAATATACAACACTTTGGCTATCACAGAGTACCACATATTTTTCCTGCCTCGAGCCCGACTCTTGAATGAACCTCTACATCCATAACATCTCCTTGTTGGTCTCGGTTACAGCAATGAACTCAGCCTCCATAGTAGAAACAGCAATGTACTTTTACAGCTTGGACTGCCAAGAGCCTACTCCTCCAGCAAATTTAACCAAGTACCCTGATGTGGATTTCCGAGAGTCAATGTCCCCGGCCATGTCCGCGTCTGTGTAGCTGACCAACTAGAACTTCTCTTCTCTAAAATACAGACACATCCTTAAAGTCCCTTGGAGATATCTGATAATCCACTTCACAGTAGACCAATACTCCATCCCTGGATTAAAGAGAAATCTGCTAACAGTACCAACCGCATAAGCAATGTCTGGCCTTGTACACACGGCCGCGTACATCAGGCTACCAATGGCCGAAGAATAAGGTATTCTACTCATGCGGGCTTTCTTTGTGTCCGAGGACAGACACTATTTCTTACTCAACCTGAAGTGGTTAGCCAGTGGGGTGCTCACTGGCTTGGACTTTTCCATATTAAAGCGTTACAGTACCTTTTCAATGTAACTCTCCTAAGACAACCAAAGCTTTTTGTTCTTCCGATGATGAAATATTCTGATCCCCAGAATCTACTTTGCTGATCTGAGGTCTTTCATAGCAAATGATTGTCCTAGTTGCTCCTTCGACTCTTTAATCCGAGCACTATTTTGTCCAACAATCAGTATGTTGTTCACATAAAAGAGAAGGACGACAAAGTCGTCATCGGAAAATCACTGTACAAAGACGCAGTGGTCAGAAGTGGTCTTTTACTATCCTTGTCCGACCATGACAGACTCAAACTTCTTATACTACTATCTTGGAGCTTGTTTTAATCCGTATAAGCTCTTCATCAGACGATAGACCAATCCTTCCTTCCCCTTGACCTTGAACCCCTTTGGTTGGTCTATGTAAATTTCCTCTTTAAGGTCATCGTGAAGGAATACTGTCTAAACATCCAGTTGCTCTATCTCTAAGTCCAAGACAGCTGCTAAGCCGAGCACAACATGGACCAAGGACATTTTTACCACGGGTGCAAATATTTCATCAAAATCCACACCTTTGTGCTAATTGAACCCTTTCACTACCAGCTGCGCCTTGTACCTCGACTACATAGGGTCCTCGGACATCTTTAACTTGAAGACCCATTTATTCTTTAGAACTTTCTTCCCCTTAGGAAGCTCAACCAAATCAAAAGTATGATTCTTATGGAGAGAACTCATTTCATCTTTCATAACTTCTAACCATCTCTCCTTATTCTCATCCTCCATAGCCTGTTCATACTTTTCAAGTTCTCCGACATCGGTGAGCAAAATATACTCACTAGAAGACAGACGGACGAATGGCCATCTATTTCAACAGGATCGTCTTATAGAAACGTCCTCGTCCTGTTGAGGAATTATTTCATTCTGGTCCTCATCAGGTGCCGTGTCCGTCTTACCATTGTCCTTGGCCACTTCAGGATCATTGTCTTCGTCCTCCACGGATACCGGACGGACAACTTCAACACTTACCTTGTCCGTCTTGTCCGTCCGAGCAACAACAAACTTGGTCTTCCTACCAATGTCCTCAATAGTCTCATCCTCAACAAAAGTCACATTCCTCGACCAGACGAGTCTTTTCTCAACAGGATCATAAAATTTGTAACCTAGTTCGTCTTCCCCATAATCCAAAAATACACACAACTTCATTTTTTACTCCAATTTGCTCCTTTCATCTATCAGGATATGAACATAGGTTTTGCATCCATATATCCTTAGGTGGTCATAAGAGGGCTCCTTACCTGACCATATTTTCTCTGGCACCTCACCCTTCAATGGTTTATTGGGCAACCTATTGATAACATAGGCCGCGGTCTTTAATACTTCTGCCCATAAGGAACAGGACAGTTTCGCCTCAGAGAACATACATCTCACCCTTTCCAACAGTGTGCGATTCATCCGCTAGGTCACTCCGCTACGGTGTTTTTTGTGGTGTCCTCTAATATCTGATGCCATGAGTCCTATAGTAGCTATCAAAAGCCCCAATGTACTCCCCTCCGTTGTCACTACGAACGGTCATCAATTTCTTTCCCATTTGACGCTTCACAAGAGCATAAAATTACTCAAGCATACCAAGGACTTGGCCCTTTGTCTTCAGTGGGTAAACCCATAATTTCTTGGAGCAATCGTCGATAAAGGAAACGAAGTACTTGGCTCCACCAAATAACTTCTCCTTAAATGGTCTGCACACATCTATGTGGACGAGAACAAGTATATCAGCCTTCACAGAGGACAAGTCTCCATGGAACGAAACTTTACACTACTTCCCGGCCATACAATAAGGACACATCCTCAGACCATCTCCTTTCAACTCTGGGATGAGGCCCTTTCTGGCCAGATGATATAGTCATCGTTCGCTCATATGGCCCAACCTCCGGTGTCATAGGTACTCGGACTCCTTGTTGGTGATGGAGTTTGCATTCTCGGCCACTGTAGGTGCCTTCATTACATACAGACCGGTAGACTTCTATCCTCGGGCAATAACCATAGATCCTCTTGTCAACTTCCATTTTCCATCACAGAATGTATTATAATAACCTTCATTATCCAGCCTACTAGCTGAAATTATATTCATCCGGATATCTAGGACATGCCGTACATCCTTCAATGTCAGTTTCATTTCATTATTGGTGACCAGTACAACATCACCTCTCCCAACAATTGGGGATGTCCCTTCATTTCCCATCCTTATTACACCAAGGTCTCCTAGAGTGTAGAATATGAACAGACTTCTTCTAGACATGGTATGTAGAGAAGCGCCAAAATCAACCATCCACCCGAACTCATAGTCTATCAGGTTTGCCATATTTTCTTCACATGTCAACAGGAGATCGCCTCCTGTGACCACAGAGACCAAGAACTTTTCCTCTCCTCATCCTTTCTCTACTTTCTCTTTCTCCGTGTTTTCTTGCTTCCACTTGAAGAAATTTTTCTGGATGTGTCCCTTTTTGCCACAGTAGTGGCGCTTAAGATTTTGGTATTTTGACCGAGACTTACCATGGCCTTTCTCTCCAAACTTTTGGCCGCATCCTCGGCTCCTTCCCCTGAACTTGGTCACAAGAATCTCAGAATACGAAAAGGTCGAAGCTCCTTGTGACCGCCATAACTCAATCGTGAATAAGGAAGTAATGACATCGTCTAACTTCAACGTGTCTTTCCCAAACAATAGGGTAGTGATAATGTAATCATAAGAAGTTGGCAAGGATGCCAACAGTACCAATACCTTGTCCTCTTCCTTGGTTTCTTCACCAAGGGCTGACATCTATATCACGATCCGATTAAACTCGTCCAAATGCTTCTCAAAGTTTCCATCTTCTGACAATCGCAGGCCATAAAACTATTTCTTTACATGTAGCCTAGTTGTCAAGGATTTGTGTGACGGCCCCGGACGTATTCCACCACATACGGCCGCCGTCAAGCCTAACATTTACAACATATACGGTATAAATACTAACTAGGTGGACATAAAAATTTTTCTTTCTTTCTTTTCTTCTATTTTTATCTTGGATTACGCATACACAGGATCGCTTAAGGCCGAACTCCTTGAGTTGGCCATCAAAATTTAACCTCATACCTGACCGGCCAACATTAAGGTCGATCGGTCACGAAGACCTTAACATTAATTGAGATGCTATTAGGAATGTCAAACTTCATTCACCCATATAGTAATTACGGAAACATACTAATATCCATTAATTCTTTTACAGTGGAAATGTTTTACAAGTCTTTCCCAAAACATCAAAAGAAAATACATCAATTCCTTCACTCATTCGCTGATCAGCTCTGGCCAGCTATGCCGTCTAACTACACCACATGACTCTATTCAATTTCATCTTCCATAAACTTCTCATCATCTGAAAAACAGCAAGAGTGAGCTACAAAGCCCGGCAAGGTACCCACATGCAGAAAACATTAACATACATATCATCGGATCAAAGTAGAGGTTCATAACATAAACTTAGCATGCAAAAATCACCATATCATTTCTTCTTAAGTTCGAAAATATTTGTCCTTATTCTTAGTGTCTTGTCTTTAACATCAGAAAATTCATAAAACCGTGTGGAATTCTTATCATCTTTAGAGACCGGACGGAAGCGGGTAACATCAAGGAAGGGTTGTATGCTATCCCACAACCTAAGGCCGTATCCTCCTATTATACTCTCAGAGGCGGGCGGTAATGCCTTTTACCCGGCATACGGGGCCGTAGTCCATAAGCCTTGTGCCACCAGAAATTCCCCCGTGGCCCAGGGGCAATCCTCGAGTGTCACTCCAATATCCTTCATCCAATTTTAACAGCAAATTTCATGGATACTCGGTTCATAGTTCATATCGTTCGATAGCCATCTATCATAGTTCAAAAGTCGAAAGTCATAGAGTTTCACTTGCTATCCATATTACATACATTTTTCCTTATTCTTGTAACATTTGTTCTTAACTTCAAACAATTGAAGTCCGTATAACCTTTCCTTTAACTTCTTAAAACCGAATATCTTTTATCAATGTGTCGGAGGTCTCATTCATCAAAGCCGGAGGTCTTATGTCAAAAACCGGAGGTCATTTATCAAAAGACGGACACCTTTTTAACAAAGTCGGAGGTCATTTTTAACAAAAGCCGAATACCTTTTCTTAACAAAGCCGGAGGTCATATATCAAAAGCCGAATGTCATATATCAAAAGTCGGAGGTCTTTTATCAAAGCCGGAGGTCATTTTACACATGCAATAACCGAACATCTTAAAACATGGTCAGACTTCATGCATTTAAGTAAAACGTCCAAACATCATGAAATAACCGGTATTTTTTCATAAACAAATAACTGGTCATCATCTAAATCATGCAATAATCAAACTTCATGTGTTCGAACATCATGAAATAACTGAACATCATTAGTTAAACAAACAGGCATGATATACTTGCATTAAAAACATGAACCTAAAACGGTGAGTATACTTGCCTGAATCTCTTTACTTCGTCCTGAAATTCTGGGTTCCTTCTCTAAGAAACTCAGCCGAAAGTCTCTTCCTAACCTTTTTTCTTACACTCTCTAGTTCCTATTTATGAGCATTTGGTCTGACGGTAGTAGGTAGGGCAAGTCAACCACTCTGGGAGTGGTTGATAGTCGGTTACCTACTTAGACATGGTCTTCCTAACCTTAATCATAATTAGTCATCACGTCAATCAATTGGACGGCCAACTCTCCCTTTACGTTTTCGGTCAACTGGCGTTGACCGGTTTAATTTTCCCTTTCTTTATCACATAACACCTCCGAAATCGCGTTCAGCGTCTCCGGTATTGTCTCCGGAAAACACTTCAATGGCCTCCGGAAAACTTCTCAGTTTCCTTCTGGAAATCGTCTCCGAAAGTCATTGTCTAAGGTCTTCGGAAACATTCCCAATTTTTCTTCGAAAATTGCCTCTTAGTTTTCTTTGGAATCGTCTCTGAAATTATTATCTAAGGTCTTCTGTCTAAGGTCTCCGGAAGCTCCTCAATGTTCTCCGGGAATAGTCTCCGGAAACAAGGCCTCCGGAATCGTGGTCTCTGGAAGGATGTCTCCAATTCTCATTTCCCAAATTTACATAATTGTCTTCGGAAATTGCGTTCATCGTTTCCAGAAGCCTTCTTAATGGTCTTCAGAAAGCACTCATTAATCGTCTCCGGAACTGATCGATCTTCTCTAGAAAACCGTATCCGAAGACTCCTCAATGGCCTCCGAAAATAGTCTCCGGAAAGCTCTTTAATTGTCTCTGGAAGTTTTACCGTCTCTGGAGATTAAGGTCTTCGAAATTTTAGCCTTTAATAACGTCTCTGGAAATCAAGGTCTCCGGAAACTTTAACCTCTAAACTTCTGCGTTTCCAGAGATCAAGGTCTTCAGAAACTTTATTATCTAAACTCCCAAGTCTCCAAACGTCAATCGTCTCCAAACTTCAATCGTCTCCGGAGATCAAGGTCTTCGGAAACTTCACCCTCCAAATTTTAGCGTCTCCGGAGATCATCAAAAGGCCTCTGGAAAACTCTTTAATCTCCAAACGTCTTCGGAATTCACTGTTTCTACTTATTTTTCGAAATTCTCCGAAAAACTTACGCTTATTGAAACTTGGTCAATATTGCGTTAACTGGTAAGTTGGGTTACACGACGGCCGGCCTTCATGGCTTTAACACTTCCGGCCTCCTTCCTTTCCGGTCAATGGGTGTTGACCAGATAAGCTTTCCTTAACGTTTTCCGGTCAACTAGCATTGACCGGTTAAATTTTTTCTCACGTTTTCCGATTAACAAGCGTTGACCGGATTAATTTTCCTTCGCCTCTTTGCCATTCTCTCGCCACAAAAGAATTTAGTCCTTATATTTTCGATGACGGAAAATCCCAAAAATTTGGTACATTACAATTTGGATTTATATCTACTCTCCAGCTTCTCCCAAACTCCCGCAGGATCTGTCAGACCGAGAACCTCTTGAAGAGAATTGTCCGCCAGGCATAGCTTGATGGTGCAGTTGGCCAAGTCTCTTTTCTCTTGCCATTCGTCTTCGGTCAAATTCACGACCTCTCCTCCTTCTTCAAGGCTTTCACTGTGTCTTCTCTGATTAGGATATTATTCACCCTCTCTTGTCAAAGGATGAAATTATCTTGACCGTTGAACTGCTCCACACTGAATGACAAGTTCTTAGAGGATGACGACCCCATTTATGTAGAGTTCTCAACCTGTCTCTGATACCACTTGTTGGTGCAAAATGGACGGCCGGATAAGAAAGGATGGTCAGACAGTGAAGACACCATATCACACACACAGTGAAATCTAATGGAAGAAAGAAAAAATGAACACCTAATATTTTACGTGGAAAACCCTTCTAAACTAAGAAAAAAATCACGGAACACTTAGTCCTCAAATAAATCACTATATGAGATTTTGGTTGTACAAACCACTAGAGATGGAAATGATGAACAGAGCACAAACAACAATTGTGTTTTTCTCTCACAGCTCTCCTTTCTTCCACTCTTCATCGCCTCTATCTCATACAGTGCTCTGCACACAGTAGCTTCTCCCTCACAACCTAAAAGTTTCTAAGTACACAAATATATCAATGGATAAAAGGACGGCCAACCACCCTGGCCGCATGGTGGTTGGTGGTTGGTGCTTGGCTCTCAAGGTCTGCAATAGCAGGCGCACATTATCCTGTAGTAGGCACAAACTTTGTCCTGTAGCAGGAGGCGCATACATACTCTGCAGACTAACCTATCAACTTCCCAGGAATGACGTCTTCCAACTACCCAATAAGATAGGTCAGCTGTACTCCCGTTATAGCAGATTGTCATGCAGCATGTCTATTTACAGCCGGTCAACACCCGTTGACCGTCTTCTTCTTATGTCTGGTCAGCGCCCTTGTTGACCAAAATTTCTAGTGCTAAAGATACTTTCACATAGTCCGCGGATATTTTGCGGATGAGTTCACAAACATCAGCTTCACAAGGTCCTCGTGCATTCTTGAAATCCTCAGACCTCAGACCATCAGGACTTCCAAAGGTCCTCGTGTATTCTTGAAGTCCTCGGACAATCAAGATTTTTACACGGAAGTGACCCCCAACAGAGAGAGTAGGCACCAAGAGAGAGGGAAGAATCACACTAAATTAATTTTTATTCAAATCATCAACTCTGTCTCAAATAATAGAATTAGGACCCTTATATAGAGAACCATATACCTAAGACAATTGGAAACAAAATCATAATCAAATAATTTTAAATTTCGAAAGAAAATCAAATAAAAAATAAAATTAAATCTCTCCTAAATTGAAAATTGTTGGGTCCCATGTCCTAGCTCATGAAGAATTTCGAGGCCCATGGAGAATTCCGAGGCCCGCGAAGGGTTTAGAAGCCCGCGCAGGCTGGTTGGCCCAGCCAAGTAACCGGAACGCATGAAACAGCCACGCTGGCAGAAGGCAACGGGACTCTACAACGCATTCAATGCGCTGACAACAGGAAGGCATAGGGGCAGCCAATGGGAGAGCAGCTGGCGCGGCGCCAGCGGCTCACACAACTGCCTGCAGGCAACCAACCGATCCCCGCTCAGGGAAAAATCAAGCGTAACCGGCAACGCTCAGAAGCATGTCAGCCACGGCAAGAGGACAACCGACATGACCGGCGGTCCACGACAGCAACCAGCGGCGAAGGAGCCCTCGCAACGGACACCTTGGCGCCCAGAGTCCAACGAGAGGGGGCCTATAAAAGCCTCCACACCCCACAGAGAAAGGGACTTTTGGACTCTGAATCCCTCATTCTCTAATCAAAATACACAACTGCAGTCTATGACGAAATCACGAAGGAACAAGAGTTGGAGCTGAGGAACACCTCACTTCCATTGGCAATAGCTAGCTCTTTCCATTGGCAAGAGTTGGACCCTTCTCCGGACGCAACCGCGTGTCTAGGAATCCGAAGGCTCTCTAATTCGTACGATAACCACGGACCCGGGACGCAACATTGGCGCCGTCTGTGGGAAACTGACGAGAAGCCAAGTGTCTCTTTCCCACCTTACTCCTGAACATCAGAAAATGGTAAACACCCGGGCACAAGCTAGTGCTCCAGCGATGGAGGTCGTCGCCCAAATTGAAGCTCCCCCTGCTGGGAACCAAGCGAACGACCGTCCAGAGCCCGATGTCCACCGCCTGGCTGCAGACGTGGGTGATATCAAGCTAGTCCTCCGAGCCCTGTGCAAACATACGAGAGCCCCGTGGCCGGGGGCTGCCCCTCCAGTATCCCAGGCCTCCACCTCCAGGAGAGCGAGGCGTCGAGAGGCCACTCGTAGGAGGCGAGTCAACCAGCCCAACGACGCCGCAGCCCAAGCGGCCCCAGGCGGAGAAGATCCCAACGAAGCAGAAAGGCATCCCGCCCGCGATGACCGGCAGGGTACCCCTGAAGGGCGTATCTCCCACAACTCGCGCGGTAACAGGAGACCGACAACAGCCGGCTCTAACGACGCACGAGCCACTCAGGCGGAGAGTCGCCACTCCCAGCTAGCTCGACCGCACCTCCAGGACCCCACGGAGCTCCGCGATGTCATCAACGCGCGGAGAGGCACTACGGACCCGTCGATGGAAGAGAAAGTCAAGGTGCTATGGGATATCCTGCATAAGGAGAAGCCCACGCCCTCCTCCGCCGACCTTCGGAGGTCGCCCTTCGCCATGGACTTCCGGACCCAGCCATTACCAAACAAGTTCAAGATGCCGGTCTTGGAAGGATACAACGGAAGCAAAGACCCGATTGACCACCTCAACTGCTTCCGAACGCACTTGTCTTTGCAGGGGGCGAGCGAGGCCTTGATGTGCGAGTGCTTTCCCGTCACCCTTGGGGGAGACGCGTTGCTCTGGTTCCATGGCCTCCCCCCGAACTCTATATGCTCGTTCGACAAGCTCGCTGACAACTTCTTGAGCCAGTTCGCCTCCAGCCGAAGGGAGGAGAGGCAACCATGGCACCTGGTCCGCCTCCGCCAAAAGTCAGATAAAAGTCTGAAGCGGTTCCTGGACCGTTTCATCACCGAGGCGCGGCGGATCCCCCAGCTCTCTGACAAGCTAAAACTTAACGCCTTCGTCGCAACCCTGGCGGCGGGGGACTTCTTCAAGCACCTATCGCACCAACGCCCTCAGACCTTCCGGGAAGCTGAGGCCATCGCCCGGGCGTACATCACGGCCGAAGAGGCTAATGAGGCGAAGCGCCCCGAGCGAATGTACCGGCCCCCGGAAGCTCCCAGAGCACCTGGCGGAAGAAAGAGGGACAGCGACGACCAGCGCTTCCCGGAGCGCCGAAAGCAGCAGCGGCCCCCGCCGGGGCCCAGGAAAGATTACAGCAGAGCCTCCCTGACCCCTCTGAACGACAGCTGCACGAACATCCTGATGCAAATCCAGGATGAGAAGTTCTTCAAGTGGCCAAAGACGCCCAACGGTCCCAGCAGCAGCGACCAGACAAAGTACTGCCAATACCACCGCTGCCTGGGACACTCGACCGAGAACTGCCGCACCCTCGAGCACGAGATAGAAGATCTAATCCGGCGCGGACATCTGAAGCAGTTCGTCAAGAGCCAGGGGCAGGGACAGGCGACCTCTGACAGAGAGGCCAGCGAGCCTCCGAGAGCCCGCACGGCCACCGGAGTGGTCAATATGGTCACCTCCACGGCCGCCATGGATGCCAGGCGTGGGCAGCCGGAGCCGGCCGCCAGCAACAAGCGAGCAAGAATAGGGGTTAAGAATAATATCATTAGCTTTAGCAGCGACGATATGGCTCATGTAACCTCTCCCCATACCGACCCCCTTGTTGTATCGGCCCTCGTTTCAGGTGGTGGGGATGACTACCAATTGAAACGAATTTTCATTGATAATAGAAGTTCTCAAAATTTGCTGTACATCACTGCCTTCTTTAAACTTGGACTAAAACGAAGCCAGATGAAAACTGCAAGCGAACCCTTATACGGCTTGGACAACGAGCCAGTCCCTGTGTAAGGGATAGTTCGGCTGGAAGTCACTATGGGGACCCACCCGCGTTCTGTGACGCGAGAGCTGGCGTTCCTCGTAGTCAACCTACCGTCCGTCTACAATGCCATATTGGGCAGACCTTTCCTAACCGCCTTCGAAGCTGTGACGTCCATCCCACACCTGAAGGTGAAGTTTCCCACCCCATGGGGCGTTGGAGAAGTCCTCGGAGACCAAGAGATGGGACGGACGTGCTACCTGTCCCAGATCAACACCGTGGTACCATGTTGCCCAGACGAAGACCTTGACCTCCGCAACAAGACCTCGCTGCAACAGGCCCAGTCCGGAGAAGAAACCGAGGCGATCCCTTTAAACCCAGCCGAGCCGGAAAGGTGCATCAATGTGGGCAGATCTCTCCAGCCCGAGGAACACGACCGGTTGATCGCCTTCCTTAGGGCCAACTCCGACGTGTTTGCATAGGTTCCCGCTGACATGCCCGGGATACCGATCAAAGTTATCGTCCACAAGCTGGGCTTTGACTCGAGCCGAAAGCCCATTCGGCAGAAGCGAAGGAACCACTCCGTCAAGAAGTTGGTCGCCATAAGGGAGGAGGTGAAGAGGCTCTTGGACGCAGGATTCATCAGAGAACTCCAGTATTCGGAATGGCTGTCCAACGTTGTGTTAGTAAAGAAGAGCAGCGGCAAGTGGCGGATGTGCGTCGACTTCACTGACGTGAACAAGGCTTGCCCCAAAGACAGCTTTCCGCTTCCCAGGATCGACCAGCTCGTGGACTCCACGTCCGGGCACGAGCTCCTGAGTTTCATGGACGCGTACTCTGGGTACAACCAGATCTGGATGAACCCGGGAGACGAGGAGCACACCTCGTTCATGACAGACCAGGGGACGTATTGCTACAAAATGATGCCCTTCGGTCTCAAGAATGCTGGCGCAACCTACCAGCGCCTTGTGAACAAGATGTTTGAGGCCCAGATCGGACGGAACGTGGAGGTTTACGTCGATGACATGCTGGTGAAGAGCAAAGTCGCCAGCAGCCACGTCAACGACCTAGATGAGACTTTTCAGGTCCTCCGACGTCACGGGATGAAACTCAACCCCGCCAAGTGTGCGTTCGGAGTGACCTCAGGAAAGTTCCTAGGCTTCATCGTGTCGCAACGCGGCATCGAGGCCAACCCGAAAAAGATCAAGGCCATCCTCGACCTGAACCCTCCGCGGACGATAAAAGAGGTACAGAAGCTGACCGGGCGAATAGCGGCCCTCTCTCGGTTCCTCGCTAAATCAGCGAAAAAATACCTATCCTTCTTTAGGGCGCTAAGGGGAACCAAATCGCAGGGGTTCAAGTGGAGTGAAAAATGCGATGAAGCCTTCAGGGAATTGAAGACTTACCTTTCCAGCGCACCACTCCTAAGCCCACCACGCGAAAGGGAAGATCTCTACCTCTACTTGGCCACATCGGCAGCAGCCCTCAGCTCAGTGTTAGTTGGGGAGCATGAAGGCAGACAACAGCCAGTGTACTACGTGAGCCGGGTGCTGACTGATATGGAGGCCCACTATCCGCACGCTGAAAAGATGGCGCTCGCGCTTGTCTATGCGGCGCGGAAGCTGCGGCCCTATTTCCAGTCGCACCGGATCGTCGTACTGACAGACCAGCAGCTGAAGTCGATCTTGCAGAAGCCAGAGACGTCCGGTCGGCTGGTCAAGTGGGCTGTCGAGTTAGGAGAATTCGACCTGGAATTCCGGCCCCGGCCGGCCGTGAAAGGACAGGCTCTAGCGGACTTTATCGTCGAAGCGGCGACTCCAGCACAGGAAGAAGACAGCAGCCTAGGAAGTATGGAAGACGACGACCCTCCTGTGTGGACCCTGAATGTAGACGGATCATCTACCCAGGCAGGCAGCGGAGCTGGTGTCGTGCTAAGGACGCCCGAAGGCATGAAGATTGCATACTCCGTCACACTGGCCTTCCCGGCCACGAACAATGTGGCGGAATACGAGGCCCTCCTCGCGGGCCTGCGACTGGCGAAGGAATGCTCCGCGCTGTCGTTGGTCGTGCGTAGTGACTCCGAACTCGTGGTCAATCAGGTGAAGGGGAACTTCGACACCTCGAACCCACAGCTTGTGAGGTACTTGGCGAGAGTAAAGGCCCTGATCCCTGAGTTCGGTCGGTTTGGAATCGAACACATCCCGAGATCGAACAATGAGCGCGCTGATCGACTGGCCCGGGATGCTGCCACTAGGTCCATGGAACAGTACGCGAGAGAGCCCAGGGAAGTCCTGACCGCACCTAGCATCGACGCCGAAGACAAAGAGGTGCTACGGGTCGACACGGCAAACAATTGGATGACACCGTACATGAAATACCTGACTGAAGGGACCCTACCCGACGACATCAACGAAGCTAAGTGAATCAAGAAGACGGCAGTATGGTACACGATCCTGAATGAGAGACTATACAGGCAAGGATACTCCACTCCCCTCCTGAAGTGCCTCACGCCAGAGGAAGCCGATTGCGCGCTGGCAGAAGTGCATCTGGGACTGTGTGGCTCGCACATTGGCGGCAAGAACCTAGCGTTCAATGTCGTACGGCAAGGGTTCTACTGGCCTACCATGAAGCGAGACGCTATGGAATTCGTCCGGAAGTGCGAAAGTTGCCAAGTCCATGGCAATATGGCGCACCAGCCGCACACAGAGTTGCGCTATCTCCAATCCCCATGGCTGTTCGCACAATGGGGGCTCGACATACTTGGGCCGCTACCCCTGGCTGCCGGACAAAGAAAATTCTTGATCGTCGGCATCGATTACTTTACCAAGTGGGTGGAAGCCGTCCCTATCGCCAAGATCACAGAGCAGAATGTGACAGAATTCCTCCGTCAAGGAATCGTTTGCCGCTTTGGGATCCCTGAGGTCGTAGTGACCGATAACGGAACCCAATTCACTGACAAGCGCTTTACGAAGTACAGTCGCGACCTTCGCATCAAGCTAATACATACGTCCGTAGCGCACCCTCAAGCAAACGGACAGGTCGAGGTCACCAACCGCACGTTGCTGTATGGATTGAAAACCAGGTTGGAAGACGCAGGGGGCTCCTGGACTGAAGAGCTCCCGTCCGTACTGTGGTCGTATCGAACAACCGCGAGGGAACCGACGAGGGAGACGCCCTTCAACCTTTGCTTTGAGGCTGAAGCTGTGGTCCCCGTTGAGGTGGGAACGCTAAGCCTGAGGATCGAATGCTTCGACCCAGCCACCAATGAACAAAGGCTTCGGAAAAGTCTGGACCTGCTCTCGGAAGTTCGAGACGCCGCACGACTACGGACCGCGGCCTATCAGCAGCGAGTCACACGGTACTACAACAAACGGGTAAAAGCACGCCCACTAGAAGTTGGAGACATGGTCCTCCGAAGCGTAGAGGCGACAGGAAAGACCGCGAATAGGAACAAACTCTCCCCTGGGTGGTAGGGACCGTTCCTCGTCTTCGCAACCCTCCGGAGCGGAGCGTACAAGCTACGCGCCCAGAACGGCAAGCTGGTCCCACGGACCTAGAACGCCGCCAACTTAAGGAAGTACTATCAGTAATGCTACAACGGCTCAGGTAAGTCGCACGCGCATGCATCATGATGAATGCTTGGACGTGAGTTTTATCTTTTGTTAATATAATCACTCCTCCTGTCATTCTGCATCCTCATTTGTGTGAATTGGTGACATGCATTGCATCCTTAAAACGTACAACCTAGACTGCCCCTAAGTCGGGAGGACAAAAGTCTGTCCATAAAACCTATCCTTGGCCCAGCGCCAGACGGTCCGACGCTAGCCGTCCCAGGACTCCGCCCCCGCTCCAAATGGTCCGGGGGCGGCTTTAAACATTTTGGCTCAGCGCCAGTGGGCCCGAGCGGCCCCAGCAGAGATTAGGCTCCACACTGGACGGCCCGGAGGCAGCCACTCGCAGGCTGAGACATCTCACCAAAAGGACCCAGACGATCCATCAAACAAGCTTCGCGCCGACGACCCAGGCGGTCAAAGCATCAGGCCTGGGGGCTCCTGAAGTCCCCAATCTACGGCCGACAAAACCTTAGGGGGCAAAAATGGCAAGCGTTCAGCGACCTTCTTGAACAGAAGATAGCACCCTCAGTCTACAATGGTCGGGGCTGTGACCTCAACTTGGTGATTATAATGCCTTGAGCAGGGGCCACACACCTCTCGCAATCATACGCGACCGAGTCCTAGACCCAGGAGTCCAGTTACCGTGGCCTGACAACTGCGCTAACCCTCGCTGCGGCTCCAGGGGCTTGGCGACGACATCCGCTTCACCGGATCGAGCCCCCCAAACGCGTGAGCTGCGACGACATCCTCTTAAGAAGGACGAGCACCGCTCAAGAAAGGGCCTGGATAGGGCCTTAGCAACAATGGCTCCGAGGAGCTTAACATTCAAGCATGGGGAGTAATCCCACAGATTACAGCAAACGAAGAATGCAAGCAACATCCCATGACAGAAGAAGCACAAGTGCAAAGAAAAAATAGTCACTTTCCATTCATATACAAGTATGGTACAAAGACAAAAGACGGTCTAACAACCAACAAAGACGGAGACTAATCGGGTAGACTTGACGGACCAGCCTCCTCATGAAAATTCATCAGGCGAGATGCCTCCTGAATCCCGGCGTTCCCCGGATGAAAGACTCCCTCAGGAACATGGGGAGCCGCCAAGGAGGCGATCTTGCGACACAGGCGGATGCCGTCCCAGTACCGAGTCTCCAACGCCAGCCATGATTCCGACGGAGAGTACCGACCAACCATGTCTCTAATCAACCTGGAAATACGGTCCTCCGAGGCGACGAGTAGGGCTTCCAGCTGCGCCACTCTCTGCTGCAGGTGCCCATTCTCCTCTTCGAGAGATGCGAATTGGGCCCTTCCGCTGGAGATGACCTGCTGCAAGTCCCCGTGAAGGAGGGCAGTCAACGCATCAAAAGGGTTGGCACTACCAGGAGCCTGCATAAGAAGCGACATCAAAGGCACTCCTAGAGCAGGCAACAATGGGAGAAGGCCAGATAGAAGCAACCATACCTGAGAAGGGGCGACGCGCGGAGAGCGTGCAAGATCATCCGAAAGAGCCTCTCCTCGAGGTTCCGCTCCTTCGCCTGCTGGAGGCGGGCTGCCTGGAAGGGCGGCGGCCGTAGGAACGCTCGGCGGCTCCTGCCACAAGGACGTCCCGGCTGCCCCCTCGCCGGCCTGGATCGGATCGGCAGCGAGCACGACGCCTTCCTCTGGAGATGAGGTCAAACCTTCGGGAGGCCTGTATTCCGAAATGGGCTCCACAAAGATCACTGACGGCTCTACAGGCCCCCTGGCTTCCGGTGTCAACACAGGCGCAGTTGTAGATGGCTCCTCCGGATCCTCAATAACGATAACGTCATCCTTTGCCTCTGCAACGGCGTCCGCAGACATCTCTACAATGGGGCGGGCGAGAGTACTCCCAGTCGGTCGATACTCCACCTCGCAGACTTCGCGAGCGGCTAGTCCCGCGACCGAAGTCGACGACGGCTCGGCGGTTTCCCCTTGGTGACCCGCGCTCGTGGGTCTCTTCGAAGCCGGACTTCCCACCACAACAGAATAGCCGGCGATCTGTCTCCTGGACCTCCGCGTGGAAGTCCCCTCGGCCACCCTCAGCCTCTTTAAGGCAACCTCATCCTCATCGTCGTCTGAAGACGATTCCAGTAATGAATAGCTTTCCTCCTCGTTCCCGCCGGACGAGAGAGAAGTGGCTGTATCTCCGGGATCTCTTTTGCTCGGGCCGGCGATTTTCCATCCCGAAGGAGACCCCCATTTGCAGGCCTCGAACGTAATGGATGTCAGGAAGTAACCCTAGATCGAGAACTTCGCCTCTTCGGACTAAATGTCAAATATCAGCATCGCCGACTCCACGGCATCCTCAGGCGATGGCTTTTCCTGAAAGTATCTTGAAATAGGTCCCCACACTCGGGAGAGTTCAGAGTCAGGGGGCTCCTGCAGAAAGAAGAAGCGCTCCTTCCAGCCCTTCACCGAGTAAGGGTTGGTTCCGCGAAAGCGGAACCCTTCCTTGGGGGACATCGACACCCAATCCTCCGACTCCGTGAACCGGAAGATCAACCTCACCGCCTTGGCGTCAAAAGAGACACCGTGAAGGAGGGCAAAAATACACAGGGATACCAAATAGCACAAGGCGTTGGGGTGAAGCCTCGCCATCGGGACTCTCAGCGCGTCTACCAGCACATACAGCGTGCAGTGCGTAGGGTAACGAAGCCCCCCTCAGATGGTGCTCGTACACCGTGATATAGCCCGCTGGGGGGCGCTGGCTCTATCCAATACGCCAGGGGCACGGTATCTCCAATCACTGGGAAGGCCGTAATCGGCCACAAGAGAAGCAATGGCATCCGCAGTTAGGACGGACACGGTGTTATGAACCCCGTGACGAGTAGCTCTGGAAACCTAGGATGAAGAAGAGCTCTCTCTCTTTTTCGCCATGTCTCTCTCTTTGGTCACATGAGTATGTTACGAGAAAAATCTCAGCAGAAGGAGGGAAGCAATCCTGAGTGATTTAAATAGGCAACGGAAAGCCAAAAGGCGGGAAGCCAAAGCGGCTCTCCCCTACAGACGATCGGGACACGTGCCCTCTTCACAACGCACCACAGGATCCGAAATCGTCCGCAATCATGGCTAAGCGCCAGACTAACAAGCGCGTCCCCTCAGTCGTCTGACAGGGATCCACACTGGCGCCTCCCCATTAAACAAAGGCTCACGATAGTGGAGCCCATGAAGAGGCGCACGGTAACACAAAACGGAAAAACCAATCAAGAAGCAGGGAGTTCAGAAAGCAAAACGGTGCGATGAAATAGCAAATTTCATTATATTAATGGGTTCCGTTACAACGGTTACAAAAAGGAAGAAGAAGAAGTACAACAGCAAAAAGTAGCAGTCAGCTAATGGTCCCAATGGCCTGTGGAAGAGCTTTGGACGTGGTAGTCCACCAACTGTTCGCGGGTTCGGACATGTGAGTTACGAGGATCCAAAACACCAACTCGGAAGTTTGAGTCCTCCAGCGAGGCCAGCCTCCGGCAAAGCCTAATGGCATCAAGATAACTCCGCTCCAGAGCAGGATTCACTCCCTCTGGCCGGAGCCTAGTCCTCAGCTCCGACCGAAGCCCCGCAACCTCAGCCTCGTGTTGTCGCTTAAGCTGCTCAATCTCCCCTTCAAGGGCCAGTATGCAGGCCTGTGCCCCCACATTGGCACCAACGAGACTCTGCCCCAGGTCAACTGAGCCACAACCCGGAAGGGAGCACGCGACGATAGTGGAATGGCCGAGCCACTCTCGTTAGCACAGAAAGCAAACTGCAGGATGAGGGTTAAGACAGTCTTCGTCAAGGACTCCAAGCATTCGGCCGATCCACCCGACTCCCTCTCGAGGACCCGCTAAGGGCGGGGAAAGCCAGGATCTTCTCATCGCCTCTCCGATGATTGCTAAGGGATGAACTCAGTTTGCTCGAGCGCCCCTCCTATTTATGAGCGAGGTGCAAGCCATCCTCTTACCCAACGCAACACGGCATCTAGCAGACGTCTTTCACCGAACAGAAGAGACCCCTGGTCAAACGCAACTCGAGGCGTGCGACTCTTACTTGGCGAAGTGACAAATCATGGCAGCCCCTGAAAAGCCTGCCCAACCTCCTAGGGAAGGCGCGAACCCAAAAAGTGACAAACAAGTAGCGCGGCACGAGGAAGGCTGTGAAATTGCGGAATGGGCCCAAGGGACATGCCAGGCCCGACCCCTGGCCAGCCCAAGCATGGGGGGCTAGTGTTGGGTCACATGTCCTGGCCCATGGAGAATTTCGAGACCCATGGAGAATTCCGAGGCCCGCGAAGGGTTTAGAAGCCCGCGCAGGCTGGTTGGCCCAGCTCAGTAACCGTAACGCATGAAACAGCCACGCTGGCAGAAAGCAACGGGACTCTGCAACGCATTCAATGCGCTGACAACAGGAAGGCATAGGGGCAGCCAATGGGAGAGCAGCTGGCGCGGCACCAGCGGCTCACGCAACCGCCTGCAGGTAACCAACCAATCCCCGCTCAGGAGAAAATCGGGCGTGACCGGCAACGCTCAGAAGTGTGCCAGCCATGGCAAGAGGACAATCGATATGACCGGCGGTCCACGACAGCGACCGGCGGCGAAGGAGCCCTCGCAACGGACACCTTGGCGCCCAGAGTCCAACGAGAGGGGGCCTATAAAAGCCCCCACACCCCATAGAGAAAGGGACTTTTGGACTCCGAATCCCTCATTCTCTAATCAAAAGACACAGCTGCAGTTTGTGACGAAATCACGAAGGAACAAGAGTTGGAGCTGAGGAACACCTCACTTCCATTGGCAATAGCTAGCTCTTTCCACTCCCCCAACGTCTCCTCAGACTCAGGGAAAGTTAGCCACCCGCTGCGGTGCACCAAGGGAGTCAAGCCTCCCACTACCTGCTTACTGCATTCTCCACATCACCATTCACGCACCCGTTACGCTTTTACAGCATTCATCCGCACACCGCCCTTCAGTGTGTGCCATTTCCGTTTATTGCGGGAACCTGCTGACTTGAGCATCGGAGTGGCTTCGGTGGGGGAAATCCTGCCGGACCCCTAACCTCTTATTTGTTTGTTTGTGTTGTGCAGGTCCAAGTTCATAGAGACGGAGACCGGACCCTTCTCCGGACGCAACCGCGTGTCTAAGAATCCGAAAGCTCTCTAATCCGTACAACAACCGTGAACCCGGGACGCAACAAAAATAAAATCAAATCTCTACTCAATTGAAAATAAAATCAATTTTTTTCTAATTTAAAAGTACAATCAAATAAGAAATAAAATCAAATCTAATTTGTAAATAAAATAAAATCTCTTCATCCATGATGTCCGCATCAGGATAACATCTCCAAACCACCAGTCACAGACATTTCTAATATACTTGAATCAGGAGGAACGTATCAGAATGGGATTTAGGAATATAAACATGCCTAACCTTTTCAAAAGACCTTGACGGTGAACAATTAAAGCAGGAACCAAATATACGGGAAGATAAACCGGCAGTGCTCTTTTGTAAGCTTCAAAGAGAAAAGTAATGAAATGCTCACCACATGATTGATTTCCATGCACAATCTGCATTATAAAATTGAGGTCAATAATAGATGATACAGGAACCACTAGAAAGCATGTCAGAGGCTAAAACGAATGGATATTTCGCCAAGATATTCTCTGAATGCAAACAACATACAAGTTTCTCAAAAAACATCAAGAGGTGGCCAGATCCACATTGTCCTACAGGAAGAGTGATTATTCTACCATTAATTTACATTAAACAAAATAAACTCCGTGGAGGGCGGCATGCCAACATCATAAATCAGGACCATAGGATTACAATTAATTAAGTACCAAAAGTTCCAAGAAGATTCATATGTTGATATAAGAACATTATAAAACTGAAAGAACTGTACGTCAATGACTAGAATTAAAATCAAGTAGTGATGGCTGTACAACAGAATGTAACCAACAAAATAATTCATACCGAGCATGGGATATTCATTTCTGGATCTAATTCGACATTAACACCCCTTTCTTTGTAATATTTATCTATCTCCTCTAAATTGGAAAACGGTATGCCACTTGTGATATCTTTCACACCTTGCAGGATGGCCATATGTTTTCCACCATGTTTATTGAGAAATGACTTGTACGATGGAGCCAAGGAATCCTGCTTTAATATGTAAGCAGACCTGAAAAAGTATATATCAGCATCCTAAAAGGTGGGTAACAATAAATCAGATAAAACGGTCATGAGAGCATGTTAACCGATCCTGAGATTATTCCGGAATGGACCATTCATTCAAATACAGCTAGCTTTTAATTGTCATTCTCTTGGATTTATCTGAAATCAAAAGTTGTCTTGAACTATTGTGCTTCTCGAGGGTCTATAGGAATCAGTTGTTGACAGCTGATATTCAATTGAATACAGAGACATGTGAACAGCCATTAACCAAGAGCCTAGTGCTGAATGCAATCCACCTTACAAAATGCAATGCAGCCCTCTAGGACTCTTCCCTATTAAACCATGTTGAGTGTTGAGTGCTAATCATGTTCTAATCCTTGATTCAAACTCCATTTCCATTCAAAGGTCCAAAATTGATATTATGCAGCTTTTTTAAACTTTACTGAGGTAGCTTCTGTTCAGAAAAATTAATGGATGCCTTGGAATCAAGCCTAGTAAGTCATAAAATGAACAATAGCATCATTCATTCTGCTAAATGAGATTGGCTATGACACAAAAGCCTATGCTCTACTAAAGTTCATTAGAACTCTACTAAAACAAAAATATATATGAATATAAAAAGATTCAGATAATTGAACTGAGTACAGGCATACAGAGAAAGGTTACTCACAAAATTTGTGAGGAGGAGAGACACATAAGGAAAATATCTCCATGGGACCACGTCAAAGGCTTAAAAATTTGCCCAAACCGCTTGCTCTTAATTCCACAACGAGATGCCAAGACAGCTGCTCGCATTAGTATATAGATAGCTAAGCCGGAATGCTGTGTATCCAATCCAGTCAAGAGGATTGAAGGCCCAGCTATCCCACCTGCCACTAAAGCCCTCCAACTAGCAGTCCTAAATTACAAGAACCCAGCATCCATTCAGTAGCAAGGTAAAAACCCAAATATGCCACACCACATACTTACATCCAAATAACATAATAAAATATTTGTCATGAGGGCAGGGGAACTAGGCAGAGTTATTCACACTCCACGACTCCATACTAAGGAGTCATCCACAGGCGTTTTGGATTTATCGAATACATAAGCAGTAGGACTTAGAATATAAAGGCCAAGTTCAAATGCAGACACCATTAGGAAAAGAAAAAAGGTCAAACAAACAAAAAAGATCATAGAGAAGAGGCAGCTGAAGCAGGGATACTGAAAGCTAAGCCACCTCCTCCTATTGTAGAGAGAATTCATCTAGAAGATGATGGTCATGCAACCTTGTTTAGTACCCACAGTTTTCATGTGAGCATAACCATCAGAATTTGTTCCAGTAACAAAATATCAAAATTTCCATGGCCAGCGCAAATGAAATACAAACATTATGACAAACTGTTACAAGACTGCAAGCTTCATCAGAAGCATCAAATTTGACAAACAGATTGACAGCTAAGCTAATAAGAGATGGAACATGCTATAAAAAAGTACGCGAGTAAGCTTCGGACGTGCCTACGATGCCCTCCCGAAGCAGCAATAATTTCATCCACTGAAACAAAAGTACCAGCAAATGTACCAAGAAAGAGACCATATCTCAGCGTTTCCTTAATCGCCAATACGATGCCGGCATTGTTCAAAAGCGTAATGGATTTCCTGAACCAAAAACATGCAATCAAGAGTCATGAACTTCTCACCCGAACCACGCAAAGCTTCAAAAGGAATTTCTCAATATGCTCCTCAATTTCAAACCGATAAAATCAATCAGAACCACGAAAAATGAAACCGAAAACAACTCACTTGGCAGAATTAGAGGATCTCCGGCGACTAAAACTAGCGAGGAGGGAGAAGAGAGAGAGGCCGCCTTTCAAGCCAGCTCCAATACTGAATCCTTTCACCGTGGCGTAGATAATTCTCCTCAACTTATCCGAATTCGCTTCGCATAAAGCGTAGGAATACGAACGGGACGACGAAGGATCGGATTTTCTGCAGTGAGGACAGTCATGGTAGTCGGATCTCTGGTGATAGTCGGCGTCAGAACCACGATAATCGAGGCAGCAGCAATCGCCGGAGACGGCGGTAACTGCATCGTCGGGCGGGAACATGGAGGAGTAATTAGGAAAGATGAAAGCTGGCAGCAATAGCGGACAAGCCCAACCTTGTTACATTATTAACTTTACCACTGACGCACACAGCTGAGAGCTCCGGAGGAGAGAGACGAGTCCGGGAGGCGCTGTCGTGCTTGCTTTGGGATTATCGGAAGGCTAACGAATACTTCACACGTTAACACCAGTTTTGTGATGGGGTTTCGTAATGGTCAATTACATTTGTGCCCCCCTCGACTGGGGCACATCTTGGCCAAATCGCAGTGCCATTTAACATAATATTGTATATCAAATCGGGGGGACATTCAGCGGATTATTATTTTTAAAAAAATGTTTTAAAAAAATATAAAGATACTTTCAGTAGTTGGATAAAAATTACATCCGACGGTAGCAAATAAAGTTAAAGAAAAAGATTTTTTTAAAAAAAAAAGGAAAGCACATACAGTCGTTAGATGCATTTGCATCTAATGATTCATCTCTAGCCCCACGACAAAGAGATTCTTCCGGTAATAAGGATTCATCTCTAACAGACTAGTTGAAAATAGTTCACACTTTAAAATTTTATTAATTTTAAACATTTCCTTGCACTTTGTACAAAGTTGAATCGGACTCTCCATTTTCAAATCCAACGGCCCTTAGATATTATAATTTTAAAGCTCATATGAGGCATGAAAAAAAAATAAATAGTAATTTTTGGAATTTTAATTTCATGAAAAATTACAAAATAACAAAATATTGATGGAGAGGAGGAAGAGAAAGGCCGTGCACTGTTCTCCACTGCTTCGTCCCTCTTGCTGCTTCTCCTCGACTTGGTCAGCTGTGCGCCGGTTATCAAAATGAAAGAGAGAAGAGGAAGGGTTCACCGCCATATGAAATCATCGCCGCCTCCTTCAGTTCGTTTAGAGGATCATTCGATGCCTCCTCTCCACTGTGCGCTGGTCGTCAAAATGAATGAGAGAAAAAGAAAAAAGAGATTTGCTGGATTGGAGATGAAATGAACCCTAACACGAAGGAGAGAAGAGGAAGCTTCAGAAGAGAGAGAGAGAGGCGCTGAAGGAACAAACGGGGACGAGGGTTTCTTATTTTGTCCCAAGACAAAGCCGCAACCATTGGACGAGTTTTACATTCAATGGTACATCTAACGGTTCATGTGCTTCCCTCTTTTCTAAAAAAAACCTTTTTTTAAATTTTATTTGCTACC
Source organism: Nepenthes mirabilis (assembly GCA_025585075.1). NCBI lineage: Eukaryota > Viridiplantae > Streptophyta > Magnoliopsida > Caryophyllales > Nepenthaceae > Nepenthes > Nepenthes mirabilis. The sequence continues at coordinate 6,644 of JAODPA010063527.1, read as the reverse complement.
GTCGGATGCGTTTTTTATCTGATGATTGAAAGTGCCTCTGCATTTTTTTTAAAACATTTTCTTTTTTTAATAATGAATTCATCCAATGGCCTCCGTTGAGCAAAGGCGTCGCAGCACCCCCTGCCCATTGTATATTGTATTTTTATTCAACCCCCTTTTCTCTCATTAGCAAATTCCAATTCCTGATTTTTTTTTTATTAATTTTCTGATAAAAGCTTTAAGCATTTCATTTCTACTACTAGCAAACTATTTTTTTTTTTGGTAGGATAACAATTCTGTGCAATTATGGTCATTGTTGGTAATTCGTTCTAAATTTAAATTTCGAATTGATTCGGGTCAAGCTGTCTGTCATATTCTGTTCTCCGTCCTCTAAGTTTCGGATCATACATACTATAATTTCAAATAAGAGATCAGGTGTCGACGGAATTTAGTCTCATCAAAAATACTTCGACGCTCAAGTCAATGAGTTGCCTTCTAAGCATAGAAGGTGGATGCAGAGTACGGAAACAAATACTGGAAGTGTGTTTATGGATACAAGTGAAAAATGCACTCGTAGATAAAATGACTTCAAATGCTCGTGGAAAGTAATTTCTCTAGGTACTGATTTCGTAAGGAACTAGTAATAGAGAGAGAGAGCATAGGGATGCTCGAGAGTTAGAAAGCTTCTGAGAGTTTAAGTTTACTTGATGGCATTTAGTGGGAAAGAGAAAGTGTACCTTTAGAGTGAGTTTTCATGGTCTTTTATATCAATGACCTTGGGCTACATTTCTTATGCAACGAGACTGGATGCCGGCATTCTGTGGAGGGATCGTTGTCTTTCTTGTGTAGGCGTGAGCGTCATTCCTGGCTATAACGGTCAATGAGGTGGATCTCCTTCCTTCTACGTATGGTGACCATTAAAATTTTCTTACAAATTAAATGCAGATCCTCACGTCTTCCTCCTAAAATATGCTCTGATTCTAGGAGGTTATTGTTATAGGGGAGATTACTTTTTTTGGAGATGCAGGAAATCAAGGATGATGATCGTTGTGGCCTGGAAAGGGTTGCATGTGCCGATTTAGACATGAGCCGCATCCGTTCTGGGTCTCTGTCGGTTTACTTGTCACTTATCCGGTTAACAGTAGCGTTAACCGTCCCGAGCTCAGATCGGCCGTCGTTGATCTTGTGCCAATGTCGGCCCACTTGTTACTCCACCGATCAACGGCAGCATTGATCGTCCAGGATAGAAATGGGCCACTATTGGATTTGGACTGTTTCTTTCTTTATGAACCAGCCTGCTACTAACGTCCCCTTCAGTTGGATATAATATTAATTAGATTAGTTTAATTTATCAACCCAATAATTTTAAAGGATCACAGTAATGTAAAAAGCAAAATGATGATAAAAAGACTAATATCATAAAAATATTTTTTAAAAAATTATTATACCTTAGAAATTATAACACCTAATCAGTTATTACCGGCCACTGCTCAGCCGTTGATTACAACCTGTCCCTATGGGCCATGCACCTACCACTGCCAACGTTGACAACCCATTAAACCATTTGTCATATCTTTAAAATCTATGTGATGTGACATTTATTCTTATATTATTCATCGTAATATTTGTTACATTCACTTATTATGTTATAAACTTTTCAATACACCATCAAAAACTCACTAACTTTGACCTAAAGACAAAGTACTCAGGTATTATTACTAAATGTTATATGCTATTCTGTTTTTTCTCTACTTTTCTGTTTTTTATACTATATTTATATTTTTATAAGCCCACAGGCGTTCGCCCTTCACTATTTTAAAAGCCCGTTACTATGAATGGAGGAAATGAAGGAACTACACTTGCTTCTCATTTTTCTCCATCTTATCTCTCTATCTCTTAGTCACTCGCAAACCTCCTCCCTTTTTTCTGTCTTTTCTCTTTCGATTCATCTGCCGAACTCTCCTTTCTCCTTCTACTTCTTCTAATTTCTCTTCCTATCCTCATCTATTCTCATCTGTTGCTTTGCTGATTGCAAGTCGCCGCAACCGTGCACACATCATATTTGGTTCTAATTTAGCAAAAGCGTGACCAGATTGTGAGAAACCAGATTGCTTATGGTGTCGAAGCAATCAAGAACAAAGCAGATGAAGACGAAGCAGTCGAGAGCAAGCAGACGAAGAAGAAAAAAACTCAGGAAGCACTCAAGTGTGCAGAAGCTCAGAGGCGTAAAAGGCTGATATATATATATAATTTGTTGAGCATCAAACTCATTTTTGTCAAATTTTCGTAATCTTTCAGATTATTAGGTTTGGATCTATTGCAAGGTTGTTGGATTGAAGGAGACTCAAAGGATTAGATTCTAAACTGTTTAATTATAGATTTTGGGAATTCATAGTAGGCTTTGCATACATTTAGGCTTGTTATTTGGGATTGAATATTTGGTACATTTGGGTCAGGTTTGGATTGATTCTTGGTTCTTATGTTCTTATGTTTTCATCATCGAATCGTATTTTTTGATATTATTGTATTTGATAATTATTATCATTCCTCATGTTTATCATGTGCATCCACATATATATTTACATACGTATACTTTGTCGATCATTAAACTCACTTTTGTTAAATTTTCATAATCTTTTAGATTTCCGGGTTTGGATCTCTTGCAAGGTCATTGGATTGAAGGAGACACAAAGGATTAGATTCTAAACTGTTTAATTATAGATTACGGGAATTTGTAGTAGGCTTTGCATACATTTAGGCTTGTTATTTGGGATTGAATGTTTGTGACGTGTGGGCCAATGAGCCCCATTTGTACACAGTGTTATGTTTTGTTGTTGGTATTAGTAATAGATATTTGCAAAAAATTTTCCTTGAATTTTTGAATGTATAATGATCAGGTACTTGGAAATTTGGGGCCAAATGAGGAGAATTTGACCAATTCTGGGATTTTTACATTATTTGGAGTTATTATGGAATTTAACATTCTATTTTGCAACATCTGACCTGGTCTTGATTTTGGTTTATAATTTATGATTTGATTTTTTAACGTGGGTTTGCACCGAGATTGTGACACTTTGGTCTCAGTTAGCGGTCATGGGAAGGATAGATCAAAAGAGAGGCGTCAATTCTGAGCAAAGCAACAACTGGTTTAAGTATAAGGATAACAAATGCCATTATTGTGGTAATAAGGGCCATATCAAACGGCATTGCTTCAAGTGGAAAAAAGAAAAATGAAGTAATGAATGACAAAAAAGAATCATCATGGGGGAAATGATTGGATCACTTCCGCTACCTATAGTGACCCTGTTGATGGGGAGAACATGAGAAACCTTGCACGCTATGAGATGAGTTAAGTGATAGATAGTAAATCTTCACTCCATACAACATCAAAGAAGTGTTTTTTCACATCATATATTCCCAAGGTGTTCAATGGCTCGTTGAAAGTTGTAGACATATGAGATGTGTGCTTGAGGATGAGCAATAGGACTAAGCTGATGTTATGAGGCGTGCTGCACGCACCAGATGTTTGGTACAATTTGAATCCAACAACCAAGATTGACGACAAGGCTTTTGTGTAAAAGGGCAATGGAAGCTCAACAGAGGCCACTCGGTTATGGCACGGATAATGAAGTGTTAAAGCTTGTACTTGATGAAAGCTTCATTTCCTAAGAAAATGCAAATGTGGCAAATGCAAATGTGGCAAATGAGTGATTTGGTCACAGTAACGTGAGAAAACAAAAGTAGTGTGTCAAAAAGAGCATCATTACCAATGAGAAGACGTTGAAGGAGAGTAATGTTACTCAAGTCAAATTGATGGAATGGAAGAGAGTTTCATTCAAGCTTGTATAAGATGCTTTTATCCTGGTGAAGGGGAAATTAGCATTGGGCAAGAGATGATAGCTGCTCAACGGAGATGTAAGGTTCCCCCACAAGGTTACGAGGAAAAGTTTATTTGGCTTTCGATCACTTCCTTTGAGTCTCATACTCATTGCCCACATTTTTTTTATTGATTTCATACTGTAGGGGAATATCACACAACAATTGCGCAATGTTTCACTAGAGCGAATCCATTAGGAGGAAATTCTACCAAATAGCTGCGAGATAGAGGCTTTGTAGGGAAGAATTGCAGTGGCTAGCCACAGGTGAGCTACGTAATGGCTGCTCGTGCGACCCACATAGCTATAAAATACCCATATTTGGATTTTACAGTTAAGATGAGCCATTATTCATACAAAGGGAACCATGACAATGAGAGAGAAAAGGGGAAGCTTTGTGCATTCGTTTGAGACCCAATTTGTGTTCTATCATTATTCAATCTTTAATATATTGTTCTAATTTATATGGTAGAACATATCATTGGTTGGTTGTTTATCTTCTCAGTTACATCTTCTATCGTTCGGTTGCAAGGGTTTGTATACTTATAATATTGTTAACTAATGTGTTTGGATTAGTGGTGACCAGTTCTTCACACGTGATATTGTTGTGAAGGTGTTGGGTTGAAGGAGATTATTTGCAACCGGATCTTATTTTGGTGGAGAAATTTTCAAACATAAGTATAATGGTTTTCCTTTTATAAAGAAGGGTTTCCACATAAACTTGAATGTGCAATTTGTTGGCAGATTGTGTGTGTTTATTATTCCTTGTGGTCCAGTTGGAGAAAAGGCTGGCTATCAGTGTCAGGGGTTCTTTTTTCCCAACAAGTGGTTTCTGAGAATTGTTTTCAGCATGAGAAAGAAGTTAGCCATCCAAACCCTTCATTATTGTTGGACATCAAATTCACTTGCTGAATCACACAACAATTCTTCGCAGGTATTATGTTACTGGGCTGATTTTCAACTTTGAAGACATATATGCTATAAACTTCAAAGCTGAACCTTAAGATTTGGCCTTCCTAGGTTCACAATTGGTAGGAGAGGCCATCAGGAGCTTCCACATTGTTCCTTCTTTTGTTCTCAGTTTTTCCGTGTTTACATGGATTAGTTTACCAGAGTTCCAATTTGCTAGTGTGTTTGAGATTTGAAAAATTATACCATCAGCCATTTACCTCGAGTTTAATTACACCAACAAAAACTAAAAGAACATGTTCCTCATTGTCCTTTTGGACTGCATGTCAAAATCTATTCTGCAGAATGAACTGACAGGCAAGAGTACGGTCAAATTAGCAGCCACACCGAGGTAAAACCATACTTACTAAAATTTAAAAAAACCCTACATACTGTGTAGTGAATGTGTTTCTTAATGATAATTTATTTGGTAAAATGATACTAGTCTACGTACGACATATAGGATAGCAACCTAGGCAACAATGGACTCTGGCAATCCTAACATCTAGCATTGCTTGGAACATTTGAGAAACTAAAGCATTACATATTTCTGAACTCAGAAAAAGTAACGGATCCCAAAAACCAAAACTTCATTACCATGTGCGCAAGAATATTCATGTGATTTTTATCTGCGTATATACAGGAAAAATTAAAGAAGACTATCATAATAATGGCAACATGGGACAATAATCAACACCTACCAGGCAGAGGAACAATATGTGGACAAAAACAGGCTTGATCTTGCAACACCGACACCACTCTTCCCCAGTATAGTGAAGGGTCTGCACAATGGGCAGCAAAATGTAAGAAGAAATTTAAACGGAAGACGTTGATGAAGTCAGTGGTGAAGCATTACCTATATTAATCCATCCAATAAAAATGAAAGCCATACAAACACCATAAATAACCAGTAAACCTTGTGAAGATTCTGAACTCAATTTACTACTCTAGGGGATGTGATGTAGGGTAGGGGAAGAAAGGGAAGAGTGATAGAAGGGTAGAGACAAGAATAGAGATTAGAGGAGTAGAGATAAGAAATAAAACATGGTAGAAGAAGGAGAAACCAGGGGGGAGAGAGTAGGCACCAAGAGAGAGGGGAGAATCACACTGAATCAATTTTTATTTAAATTATCAATTCTATCTCAAATAATAGATTTAGGGTCCTTATATAGCGAACCCTATACTTAAGAGAATTGGAAACAAAATCGTAATCAAATAATTTCAACTTTGAAAAGTAAATTAAATACAAAAATAAAATCAAATCTCTCCTAAATTAAAAATAAAATCAAATCTCTCATCAATTGAAAATAAAATCAAATCTATTCTAATTTAAAAGTAAAATCAAATGAGAAATAAAAACAAATCTAATTTATAAATAAAATAAAATCTCTTCATTCATGATAAGCACTTTAATTTTTCTCAGGTGGCTGGGACTCGACCTCGTCGAAGAAAACTTCTATAGTCAATTCCCCAACTATAAGATGAGTGACTACGCGATCTTCCAGATAGGCTGGCACTTCTGGTATCACTCCATCACCCCATACATTTGACAGTCCGCACACCTATTTGTACTATAGTCAAATGAAGCAAGCACACAAAATGGCAGTATGTGATGTAAACATGGACATTCTATTCACAGTAGTAGTTCTAACTAATTGTTAATTCTAGATCCTTTGTGATGCAGGAAAGGAGTGGCAAGAGGAAGAAAAGAGAGAAGGAGAAAGGGTGAATGGGAAGGGAACAGAGTGAGGTGAGAAGCAGAAGAAATAAGAGAGAAGAAATACAATCATAAATTTGATGCAAGAAAGGGTAATCTTCTCTGATACCAATTTGATGTAGGGT
>JAODPA010063515.1:0-11071 GCA_025585075.1 Nepenthes mirabilis | reverse complement strand
TAATAATTTTATTTTTTTTGATTATCTATATAATATCTTAATGAAATGACTAAATGATATTTAAATTTATGATGAATATTTGATAAATATGTGGTTTGAAATTTTTCGTATGAGCAATTCGAGCCAAATTTGGTATGCCGTCACGCTTCATTATCTTAGACGTTGGAGGGGCAAAACGAGAAGGTGAATGTACCACAAGGGAGACTGAAGGCATAAATGACTCTTGCCTTTAGACCATGGAGATACTCTTCTTAATTGACTCTGTAAGTGAGCCATCGGGTTCTAGCACATCCTTTTGAGAAAGTTATTGTCGGGTTATAGGTCATTCCTCTATGAACTCATACCCATTTGACATGTCGTTTAGTGGTTTGGATGAGGAGACGTGGGTATTGTACTAATATGGAGGATTATAGTATTTACGAGTGCAAAGTGTGCGCTACCAAGGCCTAAAGTACCGTTCCAGAGGGCGAATGCTCGAAGCGCACCTGAGTGGACTTGAGGTGTCAAATCTAGTAAATTGATGCTCAAGGCATGCTCGAGGCGTCGTTCTCAGAGGCACTTATACCCGAGGCACATTTAATGAGCACTCTAGTGTGGCTCACAATACAAAAATGAGCTGATGTAGTTTTAGGGTTAGTCACTAGCAATATTTAGACATAGAGAGCCTTGTCCTTGATAGAAAAAGAATCAAAAGACGGAGAAAATAGAGAAGAGGAAGATTCAAGTATCCGGTAGAATTCTGAATCGTATTGTTGGAGTAGAAAGGGTCGATTGGACAGGAAGGCACCAAACGACACACACACAACAAACAAAAACAACAATAAAGAGGAATAAGACAGAGGAGAAACATAGTGAAATTTCAAGTGAAAAATCCTTTTGAAATAAGAAAAAATTACGGGACACTTAGTCCACAAATAAATATACCATGTGAAAATAGTTATAGAAACCACACGGTTGCACAAGCCCCTGAGGCAAAGATGAAGAACCAAGCACGAAAATAACTCTGTTTTTCTCTCACTGCTCTTCTTTTCTTCACTCTTTTCTCTCTTGAAAATCTCTTGCACTCTCACTCTGTGATGCACACCTCTTACAGATACAATACAATATATATATATGGGCTGTTGAAAGCAACAACCAAGTAAATGTGGAGGACACATGCACAAGTAGCAACTTGGTGTACGTACAACTCTACAATGGCGCTACAGATTGTCATGCCCTGCAGAAATAGCATCCACTCTACAAAGACTGCACATATTCCCCACAAATCTCACGTGCTCAATAAATATTCTAAGCTGGCTTCCACGTATGCTTTCTGAGTTCCAATCCTTAGGCCTTCAATGATACCTCTTGGAATTACCCATGAACCTCAGACCTCAACCGATGACCTCGGACGTTATTCATAGTCCTCATCATTAGTTGATGTCCTTGGTCTTCACATCACGTAGCATATGTACATCATTAGAGTCATCGTGCCTTAAATGAGGAAAGCTTTTGAACATTACATAATGTCCTCGTCCATTTTCAGAATCCTCTTACGATTAGCTCATAAGTCCGCAGACAAAATCTGCACAAAAATCTGCAGCCATTTTCCCATAAGGGAGTGATCCCAACAAACTTTCCCTTACGACCGTGTGGGAACAAAATTAATCAGCCCAGCAATATCACAGCAAGCTTCAAGCTTTCCCTTGGGCAAAATTTTGGTCATCATATCTAACCAATTTTCATCCAACCAAACTTTCTCCACTGACAGCTGCCTTTCATCAATAATATCTCTCACCCAATGATATCAAATATCAATATATTTCGATTTTGAATGAAATGAGGAGTTTTTATACGGATGTATGGCACTTTGGCTGTCACAGATTACCACATACTTTTCTTGCCTCAAGCCGAACTCTTAGATGAACTTTTTCATCCATAATAATTCTTTGCTAGCCTCAGTCACTGCAATGAACTCAGCCTCCGTAAAAGAAAGAGTAACACACTTCTGCAATTTAGATTGCCAGGAGACTGCCCCTCTGGCAAACTTGACCAAGTACCCCGAGGTAGATTTTTGAGAGTCAATGTCCTTGGCCATATCTGCATCTGTGTAGTTGACCAACTGAAACTTTTCTTCTCCAAAGAGTAAACACATCCTTGAAGTTCCTTGAAAATATCTCAGGATCCACTTTACAGTAGACCAATACTCCTTCCCAGGGTTCGAGAGGAATCTGCTAATAATGCCGATAGCATGCACAATGTCTAGTCTTGTGCACACAGTTGCATACATCAAACTACCAACAACTGACGAATAGGGTAGACCTTTCATGCTGATTTTCTTTGAATTCGAGGATGGACATTGCTTCTTACTCAGCCTGAAGTGGCTAGCCAGTGGTGTGCCTATTGGTTTAGACTTGTCCATGTTAAAGCGTTGTAGCTCCTTTTCAATCTAACTCTCTTGGGATAGCCAGAACTTCTTATTTTTTCGGTTGAAAAATATTTTGATCCTCAAAATTTTCTTTGTCGACCCAAACTCCTTCATGGCAAATGACTATCCTAGTTGCTTTTTCAATTCCATGATCTGAGCACTATTTTGTTCAATGATCAACATGTCGTCAACGTAAAAGAAAAGGATGATAAAGTCATCCTCGAAAAATCTCTGCATAAAGGCGCAGTGGTCAGAAGTAGTCTTTTGATATCTTTGACCGACTATGATAGACTTAAACTTCTTATACCAAAGTTTTGGAACCTGTTTTAATCTGTACAGGCTCTTCCTTAGATGAGAAACCAATCCTTCCCTCCCTTTGACCTCAAACCCCTTCGATTGCTCCATGTAAATTTCTTCCTTAAGGTCACCGTGGAGAAATGTTGTCCAGACATTAAACTACTCTATCTCCAAATCCAAATCCAAGCACAACATGAATAGAAGACATTTTTACCACCGGTGTAAAGATCTCATCAAAATCTACGCCTTTGTGCTAATTAAAATCTTTCACTACTAGTCGCGCCTTGCACCTCGACTGCATGGTGTCCTCAAATATCTTTAACTTGAAGATCCACTTATTCTTTATGGCTCATTTTTCCTTAGGTAGCTAAGCCAACTCAAAAGTATGGTTTTCATACAATGAAGCAATCTCATCCTTCATTGCTTATAACCATTTTTCCTTATGTGCACCATTCACAACTTCGTCAAAATCTTCAGACTCACCTATATCAATGAGTAGGATGTACTCACTAGATGATAGGTAGATGGATGGATGTCTTTCTCTCAAGGATCGTCATACGGAAACCTCCTTGGCCGGTTAATGAGTAATGTCATCCTGATTTTCATTTGGTGCCATGCCTACCTCATTATCCTCCTTGGCCATTCCTAGAGTGTTGCCCTCACACTGTGTTAGTCGAACAATATCAATATCAGTGTTTGTCCGACTGGCATCAGATAATGCCTTCATCTCCTTTCTTATGTCCTCAATGGTCTCTTCTTCGATAAAGACCACGTCCCTTGACCGGACAAATTTTTTTTCCAATTAGGTCATAAAATCAGTACCTAAGTTCATCTTCACTGTAATCTAGAAAGATACATTGCTTCGTCTTCAGCTCAAGTTTAATCCTCTCATCTTTTGGGACATGAACAAAAGCCTTGCAGTCAAATGTTCGAAGATGGTTATAGGAAGGCTCCTTTCCAATCCATATCTTCTCTGAAACTTTATCATTTAGAGGTTTACTGAGCGACCTATTGATAATATAGGTTACCGTATTCAGGGCTTCAGCCCAAAAAGGTCATGGAAACTTTGCTTCAGATAATAGGCACCTGACCCTTTCCATTAATGTGTTGTTCATATGCTTGGCCACACTATTTAATTGCGGCGTTTTTGGAGGCGTCATCTGATATCTGATACCGTGTGACCTACAGTAGGCATCAAATGCCTTAATGTTTCTCTGCTATTGTCACTCTGGATGGTTTTCAGCTTCTTCCGCATCTTATGTTCAATTAGAGTATAAAATTGCTCAAATACTCCGGAGACTTGATCCTTGGATTTATGCGAAAATACCCACAACTTTCTCGAGTAGTCATTAATGTACGAGATAAAATACTGTGCTCTTCTAAAGGACTTCTCCTTAAATGGTCCACAGATATCAGTGTGAATAAGCTCAAACACCTCGGACCTTTTAAAGGATGAATATCCTTGGAAAGAGACTCTCCTCTGCTTTCCCACCATGCAGTGAGAGCAAGTATTCAGTCCATCCTCGTTCATTTCTGGGATGAGACTTTTTCTGACAATGTGACTCATTCCTCTCTCACTCATGTGGCTTAACCTCTAGTGCCACAAGTCCGATGACTCCATATTGATAGTAGCATTGACCTCCCTGATCTCAGTAGAGGCCCGCAATACATAAAGACCAGATGTCTTTCTCCCTTAAACAACTACAAGAGACCTTTTGGTTAGTTTATAGGCTCCAATGCTAAAAACGTTGTAACATCCAGCATCATCAAGTTTTTCTACTGAGATAATATTCATCCATTTGTCAGGAACATGTCGTACATCCCTTAAGAATAGTCATGTTCCATTGTTGAAGATGACAGACACGTCACCACGACCAACAACTCTTGATGTTTTCATATTACCCATTTTCAACACTTCAAAATCACCTGGAGTATAAGATATAAAAAGCTCCTTTTAAGAGGTGACGTGGATGGATGCACTAGAATCCACCATCCAGTCAGTCTCTTGCTTGGCCAAATTTACAATATCATCCGCTTTACAAGTCAAAAGGAGATCACCTCTTCTAGCCATAGAGGCCGAGGACTTTTCCTCACCTTGTCCCTTTTCTCGTTCTCATTTTCTGCGTTTTCATACTTTTACTTATAGCAATATCTTTAATATGACCATTCTTTCTAAAGTAATGACACTCCATATTTTGTAACCTTGACCGAGACTTACTCCGGCCCTTTTCTCCAGACTTTGGATCACAGCCTTTACTCCTTTTTCGTAACTCTATCACGAGTACGTCAGAGTGCTGAGAGGTCGAGGTCCCTTGAGACCGCCATCTCATCTCTTCATTCAGCACGGCTCCTTTGGCCATTCCTAGTATCACGATGCTATTAGGAGTTGTGTTGACAATGGTGATTCTCATCACCTCCCATGAGTTTGGCAGGGTTGCCAGGAGCCATAGACTTAGCACTTCATCCTCGAACTTAATACCCATGCCACTAACCGGTCTACACATCCTTAAAATTCATTCAAGTGATCCGTAATGGATGAACCGTCCTTGTATCAAATTTGCATCAATCTCATCAGATGATAAATCTTGTTATTGCCAGTTTTGGAGGCGTAGAGTATCTCTAACTTTTTTCACAACTCCCTGGCATTCGTCTCACTTTTAATATGGTTATACATATTATCATCTACAAATTGCCGTATATAACCACACTCCTACATGTTCTCTAGTGTCCATTCCTCTTTTGATTTTGGCTCAGGCTTTTGAGTGGTGAACATCAAAAGATGCATGGATTTGACAAGCAGCAGGTTGGATATCTTGCTATGCCAAGTGTCATAGTTGATGCCATTTAAGCAAATCATCTTACTTCCAACCTCTATTAGTAGCGTTCAACAAAATTACTAGTCAAAGAACCACGCTCTGATATCACTTGTTGGAGCAGAAAAGGTCGATCAGACAGGAAGGCACCCAACGACACACACACAGTAAACAAAAACAGTAATAAAGAGGAATAAGACATAGGAGAAATACAGCGAACTTTTATGTGGAAAAACCCTTCTAAAATAAGAAAATAATAATGGGACACTTAGTCAACAAATAAATCCATTATGTAAAAATAGTTACAGAAATCACATGGCTACACAAGCCTCTGAGGCAAAGATGAAGAACAGAGCACGAGAACACTCTGTTTTTACTCACTGCTCTTCTTTTCTTCACTCTCTCCTCCTTTAAAAATCTCTCGCATTCTCACTCTGTGATGTACACCTCTCATATACACAATATAATATATATATATATATATATATGGGATGTTGAAAGCAACAGCCAATCTAATGTGGAGGACACACATATAGGTAGTAGCCTGGCGCACGTATAACTCTGTAACGGTATTGCAGATTGTCATACCCTGCAGAAATGGCACCCACTCTGCGAAGATTGCACATATTCCCCACAGATCTCACATTCTCAGTAAATCTTCTGAGCTGGCTTTCACGTGTGCTTTCTGAGTTCAAGTTCTCGGGCCTTCATGATACCTCCAAGTATTGCCCATGAACCTCGGACCACAACTAATGACCTCGGGCGTTATTTATAGTCCTCGTCATTGGTTGATATCCTTGGTCTTCACGTCACGCAGCACATGTACAACATTAGAGTCATTGTACCTCAACTGAGGAAAGCCATCGGACATCACATAATATCCTCGTCCATTTTCAGAATTCTCTGACGATTAACTCATAAGTCCGCAGATCAAATCCGTGCAAAAGTCTGCGGTCCTTTTTCCACAAGGGAGTGACCCCAACACGTATTTTAATCTCCACCGACCATGGATGTGCTATTGTTAGAGTTGAAAAGAATATTTTATCAGTTATATATTCTTATCTTTTGTATTGTATTTTCTACTATTTGGGCATATTTGTGATAAGATATTGAGGCCTTATATTTGATAGTTTGTGGAACAAAACTTATTGTATAGTGGATATATTTCAAACGAATCGCCCCGTAATTTTTTTCCTCTAGTTTTCAACGTAAAAATTGTATATTTCATTATTTGTGATTATTACTTGATTATTGTGTTATTGATCGATTTCTCATGATTTAAATAAGTAGTTTATATTCCAACAAGTGCTATCAGAGACAGGTTATTTATGTCGAATATTGAAACATTTAAATTTATAGAGGTTAGGAACAAAATAGTTTATTTAAATGGCACAAACTATGATATTTGGAGGAACAACATGAAAGATTTATTAGCTGTGGAAACAATACATCTTCTATTATTTGTTATGCAAAAACCTGAGTTAAAATCCAATGAGGAATATGCTTTTAAATATGAATAAATTTGTGGTTATATTTGACAATTTATGGACGACAACATGTACAATTACATTTGGAATAAAACGAATGCAAAGTATTGTGGTAGAAGCTTGAGACAGTGTGTGCTTCTAAAATCAGTAACAATAAATTGTACCACTTGATGAAGTTGATGCAAGTGAAGTACAAAGAGGACATGTTGACAGTCAATCATTTGAACACATTTTAAGGATGTGAGGATCAATTGAGTGACATGGGCATCAAGTTTGATGATGAGCTACTGGACTTGTGGTTGTTGACTACCTTATCAGACTCTTGGGCGGTGATACGGATCACCATCACCAATATAGCTTCGAATTGCATAGTGACTCTAAAAATAATAAAGGGAGCCGTGCTAAATGAGAAAAATGAGACATTAACCATAGAGATCTTTTTCTTCGCATTTTAAAGTTCTAGTCTCTAAATCACAGGGAAGAAGTAAAGGGCATAGCCCTAAATCTGGTGAGAAGAGTCGAAATAAGCCTCGATCAAGATACCAAAATCTCGAATGCCACCACTGTGAAAAAAATGGGTAAATTAAGAAATACGGTTTCAAGTAAAAGCGTGAAAATGCAGATGGTAATGAGAAGAAAGTGGATAAGGTCTAAGATGATGAGAGAGCCTCAATTGTAATTAAAGGCAACCTTTTGTTGGAATTTGAGGAGGATAAAGTGATTAATTTGGTGGATCATGAAGCCAATTGGATGGTGTATAGCGATGCCTTACTTCATGTTATATCTTGAATGGAATTCTTTATGTCTTATACTCCTGGTGATTTAGGAGAATTAAAGATGGGTAATGAACACATACTGGATTATTGATTATGGTGACGTATGCCTCATCACTAACAATGGGACCAAGTTGTTGTTGAGGGATGTATGACATATCCTGAATATTCAGCTAAATCTGATTTTAGTAGACAAGCTTGATGATAAGGAATTCTGTAATACTTTCTGTGAAGGGGTGTGAAAGTTAACTAGAGGATCTTTAGTAGTTATTCGGAAAAGAAAAGTTTCTAACTTATATGTGTTGTAAACTTTTATTTCAGTTGGAGATGTGCATATTACTAGAAGTGAGGAATCTCTAGATTTATAGCACCAACAATTGAGTCACATGCACGAGAAGGGGTTGAACTGGTTAGCCAAGAAGGACTTCCTTCAGGGCGTGAAAGAAGCGAAACTAAAAACTTGCACTCATTGCATAGCGAGAAAGTAAGATCGAGTTTCGTTCCATGAAAACTTGTTCACAAAGAAGGTTGATCGTCTTGAGTTGGTCCACATCAACATATGTGGCCTCTCAAGGTAAAGACACTCGGAGGAGTATTGCATTTCATCACATTTATTGATAATAATTTAAGAAAGTCATGCGTGTATCTGCTGAACTCGAAGGATCAAGCCCTTGATTTTTCAAATAATTTCTTGCCTTCGTTGAGCGGCAAATGGGGAAGAAGTTAAAGTACATCTAAAGTAACAACAGTGATGAGTACATCAGAGCATTTAATGTATATTATTGATCTCACAGAATTCAATACCAAAGGACTCTACCAAAGGTACCATAGTTGAATGAGGTGGCCGAATGGATGAATAGAATACCAATCGAGAGAGTTCGCTGTATACTTTTGGAGGCAAAACTTTTCGGTTTATTTTAGAGAAAAGTCTTGAATGCTATGTCTCAAGTTATCAACCTATCACCAAATGGTCCATTGAATAGAGAAGTATCGGAGATGGTGTGGTCTGGAAAGGAAGTATTCTATGACCACTTGCATGTGTTCGGTGTAAGTCTTTTATCCAAATCCCTAAGTACGAGAGGTCCCATGTTAGATTCGAAGACAAGGTAGTGCATTTTTTTTGACTACAGAGAAGATGAGTTGGGATATTGTTCTATAATTCAATAGAGAAGAAGCTTGTCAGATCAAGAGATGTGGTATTTGTTAAGAACGAGACGATTGAACAGATCGACAAAGCGGCAAAGTTTATTTCCAACAATGACAACAATCATGTTTGTGATACAAATCTTAAGTTTTTGATACTGGTACCTGTTTGAAATAAAAATGGTTATCAAGGAAATGCTGAGGAGGAAGAAGACCGTGCGGACAGTATTTTTTTTATAGTGACTTTGAGGAAGAGATTTACATGAAATAGTTGAAGGAATTCCAAATTAAGGGGAAAGAAGATTTAGTTTGATATTTGAAGAAAATCCTATATAGGCTAAAACAAATACCGAGATAATGGTATAAAAAGTTTGACTTTGTTATGGTAGATCAGAGCTATTGGAAAGCTATTTCAGAGTATTGCATTTTTGTTTAGAGGTTTTTTGAAGACAGTTTCATTATTCTCTTACTTTACATAGATGATGTGATTATTGTTGGGCAAAATACCTCCCAAATCAATGAATTGAAGTAATAGCATGGTAAGTCCTTTGCTATGAAGAATTTGGAGCAAGCAAAATAAATTTTGGGTATAAAAATATTTTGTGACCATAAGGTAAGGAAATTGTGAAGGTCCCAGGAGAATTATGTGAAGAAGGTGCTTTAACATTTAATGTGGAGAAGTCAAAATCGGTGAGCACTTTGTTGGCCAATCATTTTAAGTTTTGCAATCGACAATATCCTTCTAGGGATGATGAAAAGGCAAGAATGAGGGGCATACCCTACTCTTTAGCCGTAGGTAAATTAATGTATGTCATGGTGTTTACGAGACTGGCTATTATTCATACAGTTAAGATGGTTAGCCATTTTCTATCAAATCCTAATAAGGAGTATTGATCTATGGTGAAATGAATATTGAGGTACATTTGAGGAATTTTTGAGCTATATTTATGTTTCAGAAGTGACAACCAGTTCTGGTCGGGTATACTGATACAGACATGGCAGGTAATATTGACTTTTGAAAGTCTACCTCGAGATATTTAGTCATATTTATGGGAGAAGTTGTCTCTTGGCAATCAAAGTTGTAGAAGTGTATTGTTCTCTCGACCACCGAGGTGAAATTTATTGTTGTGATGGCGCAAGTAAGTAATGTTATGGATGAAAAAGTTTATCCGAGAATTTGGCTTCAAGTAAGAGCGATATGTTCTATTTTGTGATAATCAAAGTGCAATTCGTCGTTATAGAAACTCATCATTTTATTTTAGATTGAAGCACATTGATGTGAGGTATCACTGAGTATGAAATATTATTTACTCGGAGTTGTTAACACTCGACAAGGTCAAGAGAAAGGAAAATGGATCGGATTTAATGACCAACGTGTTACAAAAGGGAAGCTTGAAGTTTGCCGTATTCTTGTTAAGATGACGATGATTGCCCCCATATGGCTATGAAGAAAATTTTGTTAGGTTATGGGTCATTCCCATATGGACTTATACCCATTTGAAATGTCATTCATTTGTTCAAATGAGGATGCATGGGTACTGTACTGATATAATAAATTGTTGTGTTCTTGTGCGCGAAGCGAACGCCACCAGGGCCTAAAGCACCAATTTCAGAGAAAGAGTGTTCGAGTTACGCTTGAGGAGCTCTCGAGGTACCAAATCCAGTAGATGGGCACTTGAGGAGACCCTTGAGGCGCCATTCCTAGAGGCACCCACGACCAGGGCACGTTTGACGAGTGCTCAAGTGTAGCTAGCAGTATAAAAACGCACTAACGTACTTTTATGGTTAATCACTTGTAATATTCCAACACAGAAAGCGCCATCATTGAGAGAAAAAGAAGATAAAGAAAGAGAAAATGGAGTAGATAAAGGTTCGAGTATCCGGTAGAGTTGCGAATCGTATTTCAATCTCCGTCGACCGTAGGTAAATTGTTCTTAAAGTTGAGAATAATATTTTATCAATTATATTTGTTTATCTTTCGCCTTATTTTATTTACTATTCGGGTTTATTTGTAATAAGGTGTTGAGACATTATATTTGGTGGTTTATATAACCAAATTTGTTACATAGTGGATATATTTTAGTCAAATCGTCTCACGGTTTTTTTTCTTCATTTTAAAGAAAAATTTTCACGTAAAAATTATGTATATTT
>JAODPA010063504.1:0-11071 GCA_025585075.1 Nepenthes mirabilis | reverse complement strand
ATTGATCAAATTAATTAAGAATTTTCGAAAGTTGCCTTAAAACGCAACGTAGTGATTCCTCGCAACGCACAAAGCAAGGCGTTTTAATGTGTTTCTTCCACCAACACCTCCAAGCTTCACGACGGCCCTTCGCCGGAGGGAATAGGAAGCGCTCACAACACAAAATCTCTTCGACTCCATAGCCCTACCTATTTCACGTAATCGGTTCTGCTTTCATTTGGGTTCTTCATTCTTTCTCTGCCTACAGTTTTTTTTTTTTTAATGTGTAATTGTCGTTGTCATTGTATCCCGCCATGGAAGGTGGGCATACTGTACTGCTTCGATTCAAGGGATTTCTCAACCTTCAATGTGACTAATGAAGTTTCATTCCCACCATCGAAGCGTGAAATATGTAGCTAACGATGCCATAAAGCAACTTATCAAGCTCAACTGCCAATTGACGAAGCTCACCCGCTCAAATTGTTATGCAGATACTGTGCAATTGTTTAAGCATCTCCTTTCATCTCCCTTCCTCAAACCAGACCACTACACTCTCTCTGCTACCCTCACTGCCTGTGCCCACATCCCTGACGTAAGAGTTGGCAATCAGCTTCATGCCTATTCCATACACGCTGGCCTCAAAGCTTACCCTCATGTCACGAACACCCTCCTCTTTCACTACGCGAAATCGAGGGACTTGGATTCTGTGAAAAGGGTGTTTGGTGATGTTGATGAACCAGATGTTTACTCATGGACCACTTTGCTATCTGCTTGTGCAAAGTTGGGTGAGGTGGGTTATGCCTGCCAGGTGTTTGATAAAATGCCTAGGAAAAATGTTGCTCTGTGGAATGCTATAATTACTGGTTGCACTGAGAATGGGCGTTTGAACATTGCGTTTGATTTATTTCTGACAATGCATAAGCTGGGCGTTATGCCTGATAATTACACTTTGGCTAGTGTTCTGAGCTTCTGCTCGTCGGATTTAGGGAGGCAAGTTCATTCGTTGATTATCAAGAGTGGGTTTTTGGATAGAACTTCTGTGAAAAATTCTCTTGTTTCCATGTATTTCAGCTGCGGTAATGTGATGGATGCGTATGAAGTTTTTGAAGAAGCAAAAGTGGGTGTATGTGATCAGATTACTTACAATGCTATGATAAATGGACTAGTTAGTTTGGGATGGGATGAAGAGGCCTTGAAGACGTTCAAAGATATGCTAGAGGCTTGTTTAAGACCCACTGAATTGACTTTTCTTAGTGTTATGAGCTCCTGTTTGGATGAAAATGTTTGTCTACAAGTTCACTCACAGACAATTAAGGCTGGTTATGAACGCTGCACTGCTGTGAATAATGCTGCCATGGCTATGTATATTAATCATGGACACCTCAAAGAAGCTAGTAAATTATTCGAAAAACTTGAAGAGAAGGACATTGTTGCATGGAACACCATGATTACTGGATATGCTCAGAACAGTTTTGCAAGACTAGCAATATTGAACTATATGCAGATGCAGAGGGCTGGATTTCGGCCAGACGAATATACGATTGGGAGTCTGTTAGCAAGCACAGAATGCTTAGGGACTGTTCATATGTTTCAAGCTGTTGTGCTGAAAAGTGGACTTGAGCTAATAAGTGAAGCTACGAATGCATTGATTTCTGCATTCTCTAAGCACGGTGGCATTAAGCAGGCCTACCAAATATTCTGTGAATCTTTCCCCAAAAACCTGATCTCTTGGAATGCAATTATTTCCGGGTTTTTGTTCAATGGATGCCCAATGCAAGCTATAGAGCAATTTTCTGATCTTCTGAATACAAACATCAGGCCTGATGTCTATACTCTCAACATTGCTTTGAGCTGTTGTTCCAGCTTATCAGCCTTGAGACATGGAAAACAGGTTCATGGCTACATTCTTAGATTTGGGTTTTTCCAAGAAACATTCTTAGGCAATTCCCTCATCTCAATGTATGCTAAGTGTGGGTTTTTAAATTGGTCCAAAAGGGTGTTTAATTGCATGAACGAAAGGGACATAATCAGTTGGAATGCTATAATTTCTGCTTTGGGGCAGTTTGGAGAAGGAAAGAAAGCTGTCCAAACGTTTTCTACAATGAAGGTTGAAAGCCACATTGTGCCAGATTACGGAACATTCATGGCAGTTCTGTCAGCTTGCAGCCGTGCTGGTTTAGTCGATGACGGGATTAGTATTTTCTACTCCATGGTTAAAGATTGTGGCTTTGAGCCTGCAATAGATCACTTTGCTTGTGTTGTTGACCTTCTAGGCCGAGCAGGGTATCTCGATGAGGCAGAGAGATTGATCGACGGCAAGGATATTGAGATAGATTCTGATGTCTGGTGGGCCTTGTTCAGTGCCTGTGCAGCTTATGGAAATATAAGGCTGGGAAGAATTGTTGCTGGCTTTCTTCTCAAGACGGAACGGAACAACCCCACGATATATGTGCTGTTATCGAATATTCATGCTGCTGCCGGACAGTGGGAAGAAGCAGCAAACATGAGGGAATTGATGAAGAGAGTTGGTGTCCTTAAGCATCCTGGGTGCAGTTGGATCAGATCGTAAGACTACTTGGTCTTAATCAATGGCTACAACAAAATGGATACGAGTCTTGCAATATAGGGGCTGGTAGAATGAATTCATACTGAATTCAAATTTGAGATTAAAGCTCTAATCTTTCTTCATGACAGAAAAGATTCTCCTACTTTCAAGAACAACTTCAAATTAATCCAATTGTAAGGAATTACAGCAATTACAAGATTCTTTGAATTATTTCAATTAGGTTTACTTCTAGACTTCAGAAATTGATCAACCGATTATGAGCTCCCTTGGCATGGATGGTTCGACCCCTTGGGCTTCCCAAGGAACTATAATCCTTTTGGTCGATGGCAGCTTTGTTTACTGCTGTTTTGTTTCTTGATGTTGAGAAAAAGAAGATATGACATCAATATGTGGAATAAATACTAAAGATTAATTCAAGACATTTCCATAATGTCTTGTAGGAAGAAAAAAGCATTTATTTTACTTTATTATTTCAATTAATAACAAATAATCATCTATAATTTATTGAATATAAGATAGATTAATGTCCAAGGGCATTAGCCAACATACATCATCCAAGATACACTTTGTTATCAAGTTGATATGGTAGACATGTCTCTCTGATTTTCAAGCACCTAGTTGTCGGTATCGAGCTAGGCATAGTGGTACACACATTCAAACCTTGCATCGTGCTAGTCATACAAGTAAGCTTAAGCCAGGGAAGAGAGCAGGTATTGGTTCTTGCGGCTTGGTTGGTTCAGACAATTCACTTAGGGGAGATTGGCTCTAGAGAACTCGATGGAAACGGTTCAATGCAGTAAATTCGGGAAGGTATCTGAAGAATCAAAGACAATAAAGTGGTTGTAGGCTTCAACTATCAAATTCTTTTTAGAAGTTGCCTCATATAAATGTGAGGAGCTACCAATGGTAGATTCAAGAGTGTGTTTAATTAGCAGTTTTTTGACAAATCAAAGGCATAGGTAGCAAGTGCTAAGAAAAAGTAGCCGGATTGGGTGTCTCGTAGCCACACAATTACTTAACTATCAAACCATATAACCAGTTATTCTTTTTATTTATATATATGGTAGGATTTCTAGTTTAGGAAGGAAATTATATGAGAGAAATATCGATACATATAATTTCTTTTTATTAGTCAGTATTAATAAAAAATTAGACTTAATTTCTGAAAATTTGTATTCCTTTATCTTATTCACTTAGTTTTGTATACATACATAACACCAAGTGAAAGCAGACAAAAGGACTTAGCGTAAGATACAACCAATCTGTTCTGTTGGTATAATTTGAAAATTATTGCCTGACACAGTCATTATGGAGCCATCATCAACCCAATGGTCCAAAAGACAGGTCCCCTTGTACCATCCCTCCTCTTATAGCGACAGAAGCGCATGCCAATTACTGTCCCTAGTGAAACACCCTGCACTTGTCGGATATCTGTACATATTATTGGTGTCGGCTATTCTCATATAAGACCCACGACTAATTATATGTAGTTTTGTTACTATAGTCCTTGGTAAGGCCTTTGTGTTCAAACAGTAAAACTCGAACACCCCTTACAGAATTAAATTCTGATGTGGGAGTCACGTTTGATCTTCTGTTCAAACGGCACTTCTTGCGCTTAAGCTTGCATTCAAATCTCGGACACAATTACAGATCAAGAGTGATTTTTATGTCAGTTTGGGAGATTTAATTTCAAACTTTTGAGAAACACCGAGAAAGAGAAAGATTGAGAAAAAAGGTAGACAAACGATTGGCCAATTGTTTGAAATTTGAATCATATTTTACTTCCCATCAAAATTCTATATATTGTTCCTGTTATTACATAGAACTTTATACTGATTATTCTGTTTCATATACTCATGAATGTTCAGTTCTCAGGCCGTGGAGTTTAAGTTTACTTTAAACAAAATGATAGCGAGTTTGTTATAAATGAGCATCATAAATAGTTGAGATATTTTTAGATATAAAATTTTGTAATTTTTTTTTTTAGTTAAAAGATATTTTTTAAATAAAAATCATTTTATTTATTTTGGGTACGTGATTATATATTTTTATAAGTTTTCATAAATTTCAATAAAGAATACAATAATTTGATCATTTTTGGAGACTCATTTTCGATTTTTGATAGGTCCAATAAGCCATAGGCCGACCCAGAATAAAGCCTATAAGAAAAGAGCGACCTGGAAGCCGCAGTCTAACAGAAACTCCTTCGAATCTAAGGCCCCAAGAAAAAGAGGCCCAGTGGGACATTCCCTTAGCCCAAGATCCAACTGGCATCGAAGTTGACCTGAGAAACATGACTCGGCACTATTAAGTGACAAACGATGAATTAGGGCTGACCGTGGAAACCCCATTAGCTTATCAACCGATGAATAGCACAATACTAATTCGTAGGCGACATTTATTATAACTATCTCAGGCAACTCAATAAATATTTTTAAAATATTTTCCAAGATTGTGCATCTCTCCATCATGGCAGAAACGGCTCAACAAATCTCCTCAGAAAGTAATTGCTATGCAACACCCATGATTGCCCCTTCTACATGTCTGTTGACGGCTCTAACAGCATAGCATACGCAGGTAGGAAGAGCCTGTTATACGCGGACACGACAGCTACCCTAACAGCCTAGCCGATATCCGCAAGGCCTCTACCCATGCAGTGGTTGGTCCTAAGATGTCACGCGCAATCCTCCAACGTCCCCCAAAAAAGGCCATGATCATCACTCTAATTCCCAAACATACTCAAAGAAACAGCGCGGAGAACAAACATCAGCCAAGAAGCCCAAGGAATGTTACACCAACCTCAAGTTTATAAATCCTTCTTCTCCCCTGTGGGGAGTAGGATCCAGAGAATGGAGACGGAAAAGGCACTCTTGGCCTCGACCTCAGGCTAGCACCCACCAAAGCTCAATCCTTCGCCTCAAAGGTGCTTCCTAATTGAACGCACTCACTGGAGTTTAATCCTCTATCTCGAAACTGCATCCTAACCCAACGCACTCACCGGAACTCAATCCTCCGCCAACACTCAATCCCTTATTACATGTATCCACACATTATTATTTTCTTATATCTTTTTATCTGCTTGAGAAAGTTTTTAATTTGAGTGTTGGAAAACATACCGAGAAACGAGTCCCGCCATCCTCTGACCTCTTATTCATAAGTTGTGTTGTGCAAAATTCAGGTTCAAAATAACGACGATCGAACCTACTTCAATTTAACCCCCAAGGAAGATCAAGTGGCACCCTGACTCATTTGGTAATTCGAATTCAGATACACATTATTAGCGCCATCTGTGAGAATGATTGAAAAGTCTGACCAAATTCCTATAATAGCAAATAGGGCCAATGCTGAGGCACGAGTCAGTGCACCCGCCATAGATATCATCTCTCATGGCCACGATCCCTCTACGGGTAGTCACAGGGATGAACGGTTAGCCCCTAAGGTGCAGACACTCGTCACCTAGAGATGTGCAGTGTCCCAAGCAACCCCAAACCATTGGTATCCGTCTGAAGGTGCAACGTTGGGGGCTTCATCCTCCGGCTCCCAAATCTCAGTGTCCCAAAGGAAGAACCAAAGAGAAAGACAATCTCCACAGAAGATTCAATAGTCTGACGACTTCGTGGCCCGAGTGACCACAAACGATAGAGCCTAGCCATGGCCGGAGGGCCAAGTCCTGAGATGTGGAATGAAAGCCCAGAGCAGCATAATCCACACCGCTCTCGTGACGACAGGAGGCCCCCTACCTAAGAGGAAGCTCCATGCAACGCCAGTAGACACTTTGCCGACCTAGTAAGGTCACCATTCGTGATGAGCTTTTTGTTGTCATCATCGCCTCGCAATATTAGGGAACCAAACTTAAGACCCCGCAACAAAAGTTCCGATCTGGTACTCTACCTGGATCATTCTTGTGCTTTTCCAGGCTTCCAAGGCCTCGTGGGTTCCCAACGCACCATAAGCTGCAAGCTAGAACACCCTCAGGGGCAGCATAGTCCTCAGCCCCTCTCATGCAGCGTTTCACACCAGAAGATGCCGCAAGAGCGCCAGGTGAGGTACCCCCTTAGTACTTGCAAGTTGCATGTTAGCGATAAGAACTCGACATCCAAAATCATGCAACCGGTTCAGTGTGACAGACCCAATCCTTCGGAGTGTAGAGGCCGCAAGCATGAACCCTCTGACTGGGAAGATCAGTTCCCCTCCTGGTGGGGACTATTCCTAGCCTTGACAATCCTTCACAACAGGATGTACAAGGTGTATCCCCAAATTAGAAGGCTAGTCCCTTGGGTTAAGAGTGCCCTCTGCCCCAAGAGGTGTCACAATCGATTTCCTGCCAAGCACAAGTAAGTCAAACGCATCTATATTGAATGCTTGAATAACATTAATTGCTTACTCTATTTATTATGCCGATCGTGCAAATGCTTGTATGCTTGCATCAAATTTCAAGACTTAGATTACCCCTAAGTCGGGTGAACCTTCTTTCATCTGCTACCCAATCAACTATGACCCAGTTTAAAACTTTGGTCCCGTTAGCCGAGTGGTCCAGAGACGATCAAATTTGAAACCTTGGTCTTGCTCACCGAGTGGCCCAGATAAGGTCAAATATTACAGTCTGGGGGGCTTGCAGGCTAAGAGTTAGGCCACCCCAGACAAGTGGCCATAAAACCTTAGGAGGCTTTTCAATATGCGTGCAACAACTCCTCGTAGGGATGAGCACCATCAGTTAACAATGGTCAGTAAATTAAGACCAGATGTACTAAAACTATGACGTCCTCATGCGGGACCGAGCGCCAATGGTTACGTGTAGGCGACGACCTAGACTTCACTAGAGCTCGACAGTTTCAACCATAAAACCCAGCTGACCCTAGTGAGGCTCACCAAAACCTATGCCACAACATCATTTTACAGGAAAGAATACAAACAAACAATCATGTCTGGCTAAGCCTAACAATAATGGCAACAATGCCTAATTGGCAAAAAATTTATCCAAGCCATAACCTCCTTATAGGAGCAAGCGCAACCAGGGAAATGCATCAGGTTGAACCCGGCAACAACAACAATGATGCTTAGTTGGCAAAGACAAATCGACGCGCAATCAAGGACATCAGCAATAATAACTAAAGCGATCTTGCTGATTCATTAAGGACTCAAAATATACAACAAGGGCATTCGAGTGCTCAAAAAAGTACAAAAAGCTATCTAAACTTGTGGCTCGAACAGGCAACTATCCTATGGTTAGGAGCCCCTCGGGGAGCGTGGCGCAAGCCCCATCCTTTTTTCGATAAGTCCACCAAGCCAGCATGACACCAAACTCTAGTGTTCCTCGGATCGATGAAGCCGACAAGGAAGCCTAGAAACAATCTGCCGACTAAAGGGAACGCTTTCCTGGAACCTTTCATCCATGGCACGACTAACTTCATCAAGTCAGAACCACGACCTCAATCGGGCATAATCCCTCCTGAGGTCAAAAAGTTGCTACTATGTCTCCCTGAGCCCATTCTCAAGTAAAGTGATCTGATCTAGAGCCCAACCGTTAGCCTCTGAAAGCTCTTAGGATCTCACCTCTGACTCGCACCACGCCTGATTGAGATAGGCAACTCGCTTTTCACTCCACAGAGCCTCAGTGACAGCAACATTCATTTGGTGCTCCGCATCCTCTAGCACAGCGAGATCTATGCGCACCTGAGATAGCTGCCGAATTTTGACATCCCTCCAATACAGCGCCCTTTCCACCACTCAAAGAGTCTCCTAAACCTGCCAAACAACGAGTGGCAGTCAGTTAGAAACAACGGCAAGAAGGGTCCCTATAAGGAATGTAAAGTGCTGCATACACCTACTTCTCAAATGATTGACTATCCCAAGGTGGGAAGCCCCTCGACAAGTGTGGTGAAGGCTTCCCTTCTATCTTCGGAAGATCATCTGAGTCAAATTAGCATCAAGCAGCCACACTCTTCAAATGAAAGGTGCAAACAGAAAAGTCCAGATCAGCAAACTTCCTCCAAGAAAAGCCGAGCCCTCTGCCTCTTCAGGCATAGTTACTCTAGAAGTCAACTACTCGCTGCTTAGCCTCCCAAAGCATGTCCTTGCAGCAAGATGATTCGATCTAGAACCCGAGATCTTTCCTCTATGAGCTCCTAGATCTCACCTAAGACTCGACCAGCTCACAGTCGATGCTAGTGGCCCACTCTTGACCATGGCGCCTCGGCCATAGCAACAGTTGCTCGGCTCCTAATTTCTCTTGCCACTTGCTCCTAAAGCATGCCCTCACAGCAAGGCAATCTAATTCAGAGCTCGAGATTTTTTCTCTGTGAGCTCTTAGATCTCACCTAAAACTCGGACAACTCACGGTCGAAGTTGACAACTCACTCTTGACTCTACGGAACCTTAACTTTTGGAAACAGGTCAACCATGAACAACCAATTCATGAACTTACACTTCCCGCACACCAGCTCCACCTCTCTTCCGGCAAACACGAGCAGACTTGTGGTGACGCCTTAGGAAGCCATGAAAGTAAGAAAAATGAAAGAACAAACTAGGATCGAGTGATTCACAAAATGAAGGAATGCAAAAGTGGCTGGACCCCAACGCTTAAACAACCAACGCCCCAACCCAACGGCGTCGCTTCAAGATATCGAAAAAGCAAGTCCCCATAGTGACCAAGACACATGCCCTCACCATAGAGTACTGCAGCGCCTCTGTTTATTGGCCTTGTTATGGCACCTCCCCCCGTAACCTGCTGACAGCTGGTAGCCCAGACCTTTAGATTAGCGAGTCGGCGGCACAGCGCAGGATGAATAGTCGTGAGACAGAATCGCCAAAAGACCGAGTTGCTAGTGGTTTGGATTGTCCGATTGTCAGACGATGAGCTGCGGAAAGCGACATTCAAACAATTTAACTATTCATACCATGCAAGAGTATGGGAGAAGAGTCTCTGCCAATCCCGACTTGTGGCTTTGTAGGCTCCATACTAGTTCCAAACTCTCACACCACTTGATTGGTGAAAATGATTCATGTTGTAAAACGTAAAGAGCCCATCCATTTATAACCGAAGGAAAAGATCGACCAACATTAAACCAAGTAGATCGCTAGCGCCAAATGCTCGTCGGTGGCGGAGTATCAAATCGGCAGAAAATTTTTCCAAACAGATCAAATTCTGCAATACACCTAGAAAAGAAACACGCATAAAGACCTATACGACGACGTCTCATCATGACATGTCGGGGGTTGAAGATTTGAACCTTCCAATTTGGGGGATAGTGATGAGTTTGGTAACCCATGGGCCGACTGGGGATGAAGCCTATAAAGAAAGAACGACCCAGAAGCCACAATCTAGCAAAAATTCCTCCAAGTCTAAGGCCCTAATAAAAGGAAGCTCAATGGGACGCTCCCTTAGCCCAAGGTCCAATGGGCGCCGAGGCCGACCCAGGAAGCATGACTCGGCACCATTCGATGATAAATAGGTAATTAGAGCCGATCCGTGGGAAACCTACTAGCTCATCGGTCGACGAACAACACAATACCAATTCATAGGCGACGCTTACCATAACTGTCCTAGACAGCTTAGTAAATATTTCTGAAATATTGTTTAGGATCGTGCATCTCCCCAAGACAATAGTAACAGCTCAACAAATCTCCCCAAAAGATAATTACCATATAACGCCCATGACTTCCCATTCTGCAGGACCGCTAACTATTCTAACAACACAGCATGCGCAGGCAAGGAGAGCTTGAAATACGCAGCTACAACAGCTATCCTAGCAGCCTATCCGATATCCGCAAGGCCTCTACCGGTGCAGTGATTGGTCTCGAGATGTCACGTGCAGTCCTTCAACATCCCAAGAAAATGCCATGATTAGCACTCTAATTTTCAGACACGCTCAAAAGGATAGTGGAGAGAGCAAACATCAACTGTAAAACCCAAGAAAGTCTACACCGGCCCCAAGTCTATAAATCCCTCTTCTCCCCTGTGAGGAAGGGGATCCAGAGAATGGAAAGGGAGAAGGCACTCTCGGCCTTAACTCTAAGCTAGCACCATCGAAGTTCAATCTTCCGCCTCGAAACCACTCTCTAGTCAAGCACACTTACCAGAACTCAATCATCTACCAATACTTTATTCCCTACTACATGCATTCATATATTATTATTTCTCATATTTTTTTATTTGTTTGAGAAAAATTTTTGACTTAAATGTCAAAAAATATACCAAAAAACGAATCACACTATTCTCTGATCTCTTATTTGTAAGTTGTATTGTTTAGGATCCAAGTTCAAAATAGTAAAAAACCGAGCCCATTTCAACTCTACCCTAGGAAAGATCAGATGGCACCTAACTCATTCAATAATCCTAATTTAGGGATACATTAGTTTTATATTAGTAAAATTTTTAGGTATGTTAAAAATCAGGGCCCAGATAAGCCTAAAAATACATGTATTTTCACGTTACGTTCTTAGACAAACTTTTTCCCATATATTCTTCTATTGTCGTATGGCTGAAATAATTAATTTAAATGATTAATTATCTCTATAAAATACATT
>JAODPA010063493.1:0-11072 GCA_025585075.1 Nepenthes mirabilis | reverse complement strand
TAATAGAATTGTACCACTTTTTATGGAGTATTCTATATATTTGAGAGGGTTTTGTATAATGATATAAGTGTATGATGGTGATATTTATGTAACTTAGTTTTCGTTGTATTTGATGGATGTATATATTTTTACAGGTTTTTATGGTTTGTATAGACATCTAGTGGCATCTTATCTAAATCGATATTGTACCCAGAATTATGACATCAGTGCCACGTGATCTTTGTGGCTTTTTGGGTCATGTGTTGTGATGTTATGTCTGTACATTGTATTGTTGTGACAGACCAGCCATATTTTCTTATATGGCATCCGTTAAATTATCGTACTTACACTGTATTAAATTATACTCTGGTCATTAGGTATATATGTACACTTATATGGGTGGTCATGAAAATTTTCTTTTATTTTACTATTGCGTGCACAGAATCGCATAAGGCCGATCATCTGGTTTGCCAAACACATAAAACCAAAAAAAATGAATTAAGATGCCACTAGGTACCACAAATTTCTTAACCCAAAAATAATTCTGCGGAAGCATATTAATACCCATTAGTTCATACAGTGGAGTCACTTTACAAGTTTTCTAGAATATTCAAAAAGAAATTATATCAAGATTGGTCTTTAACCACTACAATGTTCGGATCAACCTTTCCTCCTAGTTAGTTTGTCATGATCTATTCTTTCTCGTCCGATAGGAATTCTTGTTTGTCTAAAAGTTGAGGAAATAGAAAGGTGTGAGCACAAAGCCCAACAAGGTATCCATAAGATTAAATCATGCTTAAACATAATTTTGGAGTAGAACTAGAAGACAAAATAAGAACATTTATGCATGCAGATTATGTTATATATGCTGAAGTCATTTTCATTAGGTTGAATATCATGGGCCAAAGTTATTGCCTTGATAACCGATTTCAAATAATAACTTTAATTTCCATATCGGATTTTCTTTTCCTTCAACAAAACCGATTGCATTTTAGGCCTGCAACTACTTGGCCATTAAAAAACGGCTACATTTAAGGCCTGCAACTACTCGGCCATCTAAGAATGGCTACATTTAGGGTTTATAACTACTCGACCATCTAGAACGGTTATATTTTAGGCCTGTAGCTACTCGACCACTACAGTCCATTTCATAAAACTTAAGCCTCCAGAAAATCGAAGTTCCTTAAAGGCCATATGTTCGGAGTTCCTTAATAGCAAAAAGAACCGAAGTTCATAAAAAAAGACACATAACAATTAAAGTCCTTTAATAAAGAAAGTTACCGGACTCATGCAAATATAGGGCTTCTTTAGAAAGCATGCTTACGTTCATGAATGTTGTCAACATGCAAATGAATAAGCTTTCGATATTTACTAGCCATACTCAACATAGGAACAACCTTTCAATGCACACGATGTTAGTTCCACCACTTCTTATTAAGAATCCAATCTTAGTACGCATAAGAGATCTTAACAACAGTCAAATATGCATTGAAGAACAAACATAACTCTTATGTTGATTCAAAAAGCATTCATTAAATCATGAGAATAATGATGCTTAGCAGAATACAAAATTAGTAAAAAAACATTGGGTACACTTGCCTACCTCTTCTGCTAATTCCTTACTCAATTTGACCTTGAGTTCTTCCTCTTCTCTCTCGTCTCTGACGTGCTCTTTCCTCTTAAGTTTTCTAAACTCCCCGTCCCTTACCCTCCCACATCCAGTATTTATAGGCGGTGGGGCGGTTTGGTAAGAGTAGGTATGGTAGGTCATCTATTACTGATATTTTTCTCTTCTAGAGAATTTCAAATCATTCGAGACTATTCAAGCAGGTGGGAGCAGGTAGAAACAGTTCACCCACTCTGTTTTGACCACTCCGGCCTTAGATCAATTTTTTGGCTAGTAAGTCAGTTGGGTCAATTCTCAAACTTAGTCAATTCATTTATTATCCTACCTCGATTATTAATCTATTCTGGCCATCTTCTCCAAAAATCCTCTCCCGACATTCTCTCCGGAACTCACCCATTTTGTTTCCAGAAACTTACTCAATTCTCTCCGGAAATTGTCTCCGAAAACTTACCCAATTTGTTTTTGGAAATTTACTCAATTCTCTTCGGAAATCGTCTCCAAAAACTTACCTAATTCATCTTCGGAATTCGTCTCCGGAAACTTACTCAGTTTTCTTCGGAAATCGTCTCCGAAAACTTACCCAATTTGTCTCCGAAAACTTCTCAGTTTTCTCCGGAAATCATCTCTGGAAAATCATCGTCTTCGGAAGTCTTGCCATTCGAGCTGGTCAATGTTTTCTTATTTCGGTCAAATTGCCATTCATTTATTTTGGTCACTTTGCATATACACCCATACTGATTATTTTATGCAAACTAGCCTTCTTGCCATTTTGACTGGTTAACGTGTTGACCGGTTATTTTGGTAACCAGACTTTTCTTTAAAAACGCATACCGGTTATTTTGCCTCACTAGCCATCATACCAATAATTGCAAACCGGTCATTTTGACCATTCTGCCTATAATATCCATTCCGTTATTTTGTACTGTTCTGGCAAAATTCATCATTCTGGCAAGTTGTGCATACCAGCCAGTATCTCCTTACACTTTATACCAGTCATTTATTTACAATCATACTAGTTGTTTTCCTTTACAAACATATCGAGCAAAAATCCTAATTAGCCAGTTATACGCATGATGGCCGGTCAACATGTTGATTGGGTAGTTTAGCAACCTGGCAGTTTGCCCTAAGGACGCATTCCGGTCCCTTTTCCATTTATAAGCATACCAGGCAAATTGTATAATTAACTGGTCAACGTGTTAACCGGTCTCTTTTACCTTCAATATTTCTTAATCTCTCTCTCAATTGGGTATTATACATATCATCCGGTCAATACATGTTGACCGGATTCTTCCTCCTTTCCTGCCGATCAACAATCCAGTCAACTTATGAAATCCTTTGGTCATTTTTTTTGTCCGGCCATATTGTTATTTAAGTTGGTCAACATTACTAATCCGGTCAATGATTTTCTACCGATCAACTATTCTTATCCTTAGATAATTTCTTGACCATTAAGATAACTCATCATAAATTAATTAAGTCAAAACCTGATTATACAACCTTAATTACCATGTTTGAGAACCGGGACATTACAATTCTCCCCCACTTACATAAATTTCGTTCTCGAAATTTGATACACAAGTATATAAAGACTTTATGAAAATAGTTGAGGGTACTTGCTCCGAATCTCTGCCTCTCGCTCCCAACTGACTTCCTCGGCAAAGTGATTTCTCCATTGAACCTTCACTAGTGGGATAGTCTTTGAGCGTAAGATTTGGTTTCGCCAGTCAAGAATCTGTTCTGGCTCTTCAATGTAAGACAGATTTTCATCAATGATTAAGGGCTCAAATTCAATAACATGTGCCAGATCATGAACATATTTTTGGAATATCGACACGTGAAATACGTCATAAACTTTGGCCAAATTTGGAGGTAAAGCTAATCAGTAAACCACTTCTCCTACTTTCTCCAATATCTCTAAGGGCCCAATGAACCTTGGTTTTAATTTTTTATTTACTCCGAATCAAACGTTCCTTTTGTTGGCGATACTTTCAGAAATACATGATCACCAATTTTAAACTTCAGTATTGATCTTATTTTGTCCGCATAGCTTTTCTGCCTACTCTATACTGCTTTTAAATTTTAATAAATTAGCCTAATTTTTTCAATTGTTTCTTTGATAATTTCTGGCCCAAGTAGTCACTTGTCTCTAGTTTCCTTCCAATGGATAGGTGATCAATATTTTCTTTCATAAAGAGCTTCAAAGGGAGCGATGCCATTACTTGCTTGGTAGCTGTTATTGTAGGCAAATTCTACAAAGCTAAATGGTTGTCACAACTTCCTTTCCTTTCAAGCATTGAGGCTCTTAACATGTCTTCTAGTATTTGAATGGTGCATACTGTTTGGCTATCAGTTTGGGAATGATACGTCATGCTAAATTTTAATTCTATCCCTAATTTCTTATGTGGACTCTACCAATATTTGGAAATAAATCTTGGGTCTTGATCGGATATAATTGAGGCTGGTACTCCATGAAGCTTGAAAATTTCATTAATGTACAATCTGGCTAGTTGATCTCTAGCGTAGGTTGTTCGTATTGCTAGGAAGTGGGCCGATTTTGTCAGTCTATCAATTATTACCCATACAGTATCATAATTCTTTGGAGTTTTAGGTAACCCAATTACAAAGTCCATTGCAATGTCCTCTCATTTTTAACTTGGGATGGGTATTGGTTGTAATAGTCTAGCCAATTTTCTTTTCTCAGCCTTTAACTGTTAACAAGTTAGGCATATATTCACAAAGGCTACAAATTTTCTTTTCATGTCCCTTCACCGAAACAGTTTTCTTAGGTTCTGATACATTTTATTGATTTCAGGATGAAGGGTATGGGCTTTTTTCATAATTTCTTCTTTGAGCTTCTTATTCTCTGGTATGCACAATCGGTTTTGAAATCTTAGGATTCCATCAGCCTGAATATTAAAATTTACTCTGGAGTCCTTCAATAGGTCTCCAGTAATCTCTTTTAAGAAGGGATCATCCGTTTGCCCTTCTTTGATCTTCTGCAGTAGTTCCGGTTGGACATGAAAGTAAGACAACAGCATGCGGTTGTCTCTAACATATCACTGGACATTACATTACTTTAAAAAGTCTAACATCTCCATTTTCTTTATTTGCAACTTTGCCACAAAACAAGTTTGGCGGCTTAGCGTGTCAACAACCACATTGGCTTTTTCAAGCTAGTATAAAATTTTGCAATCATGATCCTTTAAAAATTCAATCGATATTCTCTGCCTCATGTTTAGCTCTTTCTGAAAGAACAAATACTTTAAATTCTTATGGTCAGAGTAAATAAGAAAATTTTTATCATAAAGATAATGTCTTCAGATTTTTAATGCAAATACCATTGTCGCTAATTCTAAGTCATGGGTTGAGTAATTCTTTTCATGATCCTTTACCTGTCAGGATCCAGATGCAACCACTTTCTCATGTTGCATTAAAACACAGCCTAATCCAGCTTTTGATGCGTCGTAGTAAACTACCAGTCCTCTTGATTCGTCCAGAATAGTTAGAATCGATGTAGAAGTTAACTGGTCCTTTAGCTATTGGAAACTCCGTTCACACTCCTTGGTCCATGTAAACTTAGCCTCCTTCTTTGTTAGCTCGGTGAGCGGGATGGCAATCCGTGAAAAGTTTACCATGAACCTACGATAACATCCAACCATGCTCGGAAAACTTCGTACCTCAGTCACAGAAGTCGGTCAACTCCAATTTACTACTGCTTTCACCTTTTTAGGTAGACCGAAATTCCCTTCTTAGAAATAATGTGACCTAGAAATCCTACTTCTTCTAGCCAAAACTCACACTTATTTAGTTTGGCAAATAACTGATGCTCTCGAAGGGTTTGGAGCATGGTTCTTAAATGCTCCTTATGCTCTTCAGGACTCTTGAAATATATGAAAACATTATTGATAAAGACCACTACAAACTTGTCCAAATAAGGCTGAAAGATTCAGTTCATTAAGTCCACGAATGCGGCTGGAGCATTTGTTAACCCAAACGGCATCACTACAAATTTATAATGCCAATGTATTATCCAGAATGCTGTATTTGCTACATCCTTCCTTTTGATCCGGAGCTAATGATAACTGGATCGAAGGTTAATCTTTGAAAATACACAAGCTCCTTGTACCTGGTCAAAAAGGTTATCAATTCTTGGCAAATGATACTTGTTTTTAATTGTAATTTTGTTTAGTTCCTGATAATCGACACATAGTCTCACGGTTTCATCTTTCTTCGTTACAAACAAGATCGGTGCGCCCCATGGGGACATGCTTAGTCTTATAAAACCTTTATCAAACAAGTTTTGTAATTGTCGCTTTAATTCTTTTAATTCAGCCGACGCCATTCTGTATGGTGTCTTGATATTGATGCCGATCCTGGCACAAGCTCTATTGCAAATTCTATTTGGTGGTAGCCTAGACAACTCTTCAGGGAATATGTCCTCAAATTCACACATTACTGGAATCCCTTTGGTTGACACCTCCTGCTCCTCAGATTTACAAGCATAGGCCAAATAGGCTTGACATTCACTCCTCATCAAGTGTCGGGCATGAATGGCCAAAATGAAGCAGGATACCCCCTTTTATCGGATTCCTTGAATATGAAATGGTTTACTACCTAGAATGAAAAAATCTAACCTTTTTCGACAACAATCAATATTTGCATAATATTTTGTCAACTAGTCAATTCCTAATATTACATCAAAATCATTCATCTCTAACAAAATTAAATTTGCTGACATCTGAGACCCATCAATCTTAATATCACACTCTGGGTAAATGACATGGGTGTTGAAACAATTAGGGAGTAATCAAGAACTTTGGAGGATGATGCAAGATTTTATGCAAATACAGGAGAAACAAATGAGTGAGTGGCTCCGGAATCAAAGAGTACATGGCAGGGGTTGCCATAGATAGAGAGAGTTCCTTCTACCACTTCTGTTGATACCTCAAACTCCTTGGTAGAAACAGCAAATACCTTAGTTGGAGCAGGGGATTTTGACTCTAGTGCTCTCTTTGAATGTGAGCAATTTCTGATCATGTGCCCCGCTTGTCCGCAATTGTAACATACCCCCAGTTTCTTAAAGCATGGTTTGCCCTCATGCAGTTTCTCACAATGAGGACACGGGTTGGTTGACGCCCTGGAAGTTTGAGCTGATTTTCTAGACTCCTTTTTTGACTTCGGCGGCCTTGCCCTCTTTGATGGCCTTCCAAATCCTATACTGGAGTTAGCCCTCGAACTACTCCAATTAGTGGGCCTTTTCTTGAAAAATGCCTAATTCTCTAGTTCTTTCTTATGAATGATTACCCTATCTAATACCTCCCCATAGGTAAGGAGTTTCAGAGTTGACAAATGTTTCGTAATGTCATTCCTTAATCCCTGAGAAAATCTTCTCACATTTCTTTCCTCTTCTTCCACAATATAAGGAGCATATCGATATAATTGTATGAACTTAGCATCATACTCTACTACAGTATGATTGCTCTGCCTCAACCGTAAAAACTCCACTTCCTTCTGCCCATGAATGCTGGCAAGAAAGTATTTTTTCATAAAAACTTTCCCAAACATCACCCATATAATTTCACTTTCTGGTACCCCCAAATACTTTCTTCTACAATTCCCACAGTGATAGGCCTCTTCCTCTAGTTTATGGGTGGCGAAAAGAAATTTGTCTTTAGTAGGGCATTTAATGACTGCAAATACTCTCTTTAACCATTGGATCCAGGTACTTGCTTTTATTGAGTCAGAATCTTCTAAGAATTATGGGACTCGCTCATTAATGAAGTGATCATATATTGTTATTTCCTAATTGATGGGAGCTGAGACCGAGATGAGGGCTAGATTTTGTTGTCCCATAGCTTCCATAACATTGGTCAATTTTTCTAACAGGTTCAACTACTTCTCCTCCCTAACCTGAGAATCACTAGTACTAGCAGTCCGTTTTTCTCTACTTGCCATTTTCCAACTAGTGCACAACTGAAAGAAAAGCATCTCGGTCAGATTATAATTCAGCCCAAGCAATAACTAGGACTTGACGCTTAATGTCTTAGTCCTACTTAATGCTAGCCAACTTGTTCGAACTAGAATAACTAAATCTAACTGGATCAACAAAGCTATCCTTCTTGTTTAATAGGTTTTATTCTATCCTAAGTTTTCGCATAAATTCAGATTAAAACCTAGTGCATCTCTTTTCTCTTTGATACCAATTGTGATAGATCGGCCATATATCCCTTATATGGTATCCATCAAATTATCATACTTATATTGTATTAAAATATACTCTGACCATTAGGTATATATATATATACTTATATGGGTGGTCATGAAAATTTTCTTTTATTTTATTATTGCGTGCACAGAATCACATAAGGCCGGTCATCTGGTTTGTCAAACACATGAAACAAAAAAAAAATGAATTGAGATGCTATTAGGTACCACAAATTTCTTAACCCAAAAATAATTTTGCGGAAGCATATTAATACCCATTAGTTCATACAGCGGAGTTACTTTACAAGTTTTCTAGAATATTCAAAAAGAAATTACATCAAGATTGGTCTTTAACCGCTGCAACGTCCAGATCAACCTTTCCTCCTAGTTAGTTCGTCCTTATCTATTCTTTCTTGTCAGGTAAAAATTCTTATTTATCTGAAAGTTGAGAAAACAAAAAGGTGTGAGCAAAATGCCCATCAAGGTACCCATAAGATTAAATCATGCTTAAACATAATTTCGAAGTAGAACCAGAAGACAAAATAAGAACATTTGTGCATACAGATCATGCTATATATGCCGAAGTCATTGTCATTAGATTGAATATCATGGGCCAAAGTTATTGCCTTGATAACTGATTTCAAATAATAAGTTTAATTTCCAAATCCGATTTTCTTTTCCTTCAACAAAATCGGCTGCATTTTTTGCCTGCACCTACTCGGCCATCAAAGCGGCTACATTTAAGGCCTGCAACTACTCGGCTATCTGAGAACGGTTACACTTAGCATCTACAACTTTTCGACCATTTGGAATGGCTAAATTTTAGGCCTACTGTTACTCAACCACTACAATTCATTTCATAAAACCTAAGCCTCTAGAAAACCGAAGTTTCTTAAAGGCCATATGTTCGGAGTTCCTTAATAGCAAAAAGAACAAAAGTTCTTAAAAAAAACACATAGCAATCTAAGTCCTTTAATAAAGCAAGTTATCGGACTCATGCAAATATAGGGCTTCTTTAGAAAGCATGCTTACGTTCATGAATGTCGTCAACATGCAAATGAATAAGCTTTCGATATTTACTAGCCATACTCAACACGCGAACAACTTTTCAATGCACATGACTTCAGTTCTACCACTTCTTATTAAGAATCCAATCTTGGTACGCATAAGGGATCTTAACAACATTCAAATATGCATCGAAGAACAAACATAGCTCTTATATTGATTCAAAAAGCATTCATCAAATCATGAGAATAATGATGCTTAACAGAATACGAAATTAGTAAAAAAATTATTGGTTACACTTGCCTACCTCTTCTACTAATTCCTTACTCAATTTGACACTGAGTTCTTCCTCCTTCTCTCTCTCGTCTTTTATGTGCTTTTTCCTCTTAAGTTCTTCAAACTCCCCGTCCCTTACCCCCCAACATCCAGTATTTATAGACGGTTGCAGGGGTTTGGTAAGAGTAGGTGGGGTAGGCCACCTACTGCTGATATTTTTCTCTTCTAGACAATTCCAAATCATTCGAGACTACTCAAGTAGGTGGGAGCAGGTAGAAACAGTTCACCCATTCTGTTTTGACCACTCTAGCCTTAGATTAATTTTTTGGTTAGTAAGTCAGTTGGGTCAATTATCATACTTAGTCAATTCATTTATTATCCTACTTCGGTTGTCAATCTATTTCGGTCATCCTCTCCAGACATCGTCTCTGGAATTCACCAACTTCATCTCCGAAAACTTACCCAATTCTCTCCAGAAGTCGTATCCGAAAACTTACCCAATTCGTCTCTGAAAATCGTCTCTAGAAACTTACTCAATTCTCTCCTGAAATCGTCTTTGGAAACTTACCCAATTTGTCTCCGAAAACTTACTCAATTCCCTTCAAAAATCGTCTCCGGAAACTTATCCAATTCGACTCCTAAAACTTACTCAGTTTTCTCCAAAAATCATCTCTGAAAACTCATCATCTCTGGAAGTCTTGCCATTCAAGCCGGTCAACGTTTTCTTATTCCGGTCAAATTGCCATTCATTCATTCAGGTCACTTTGCATATATACCCATATCGGTTATTTTATACAAACCAACCATCTTGGCTAGTCAACGTGTTGATCAGATATTTTGGTAACTGGACTTTTCCTTAAAAACGCATACCGGTTATTTTGCCTCACAGGCCATTATACCGATAATTGTAAACTGGTTATTTTGACCATTCTGCCTATAATATCCATTCCATCATTTTGTACTGTTCTGAAAAAATTTATCATTCCAGCAAGTTGTGCATACCGGCCATTATCTCCTTAAAATTCATACCGGTCATTTTCTTACAACCATACCGGTCTTTTTTTTTTTTTGCAAACATACCGGGCAAAAATTTTAATTAGCCGGATATATGCATTACAACCGGTCAACATATTGATCGGGTAGTTTAGCAACCGGGCAGTTTGCCATAAGGACGCATTCTGGTCCTTTTTCCATTTATAAGCATACCGGGCAAATTGTATAATTAACCGGTCAACATATTGACCGGTATTTTTTTCCTTCAATATTCCTTAATCTCTCTCTCAATTGGGTATTATACATGTCATCTGGTCAATGCATGTTGACTAGAATCTTCCTCCTTTCCTGCCGGTCAACATTCCGGTCAACTTATGAAATCCTTTGGTCATTTTTTTTGTTCGGCCATATTGTTATTTTAGCCGGTCAACGCTGGTAATCCGGTCAATGATTTTCTATCGGTTAACTATTCTTATCCTTAGCTAATTTCTTGACCATTAATATAACTCCTCAGAAATTAATTAAGCCAAAATCTGATTATATAACTTTAATTACTATGTTTGAGAATCAGGACGTTGCAGTTGTACAGGGATATTTGTATAGGTTGTATTTGTTTGGTGGTTGTTTTTCTGTTAGAACCCTACCAGATTCCGATTAGAAAAAAATGTGATTCGTCATAGCAATGGAATGATGTCAAAAACTTTTAGCAGATTGGTTTTAGTACAAAGTA
The DNA here is from genome assembly GCA_025585075.1 of Nepenthes mirabilis. NCBI lineage: Eukaryota > Viridiplantae > Streptophyta > Magnoliopsida > Caryophyllales > Nepenthaceae > Nepenthes > Nepenthes mirabilis. The sequence continues at coordinate 258 of JAODPA010063493.1, read as the reverse complement.
CATGATGATATTGTCTAATAATTTGAACTAGTTACTCCACATATGTTAAGCCCTTGTTAATACTTACTCAAGGCCTTATTTTCAATAATGTGAATCTGGTCATATACATATTTTTGAACATTATTCTTTGTAAAATTTCAAATGGCTTGATAAATCCCAAACTTTACTTTCCTTTTAACCTGAATCTCATCCTCTTTTGCATTGGAGACACCATTAAGGACACATATGTAATATTCTAAATTTTTATTCGGATTAATT
>JAODPA010063482.1:0-11072 GCA_025585075.1 Nepenthes mirabilis | reverse complement strand
AGTATTATATGATATAATCCAGTTTAAATTTTATAACATTATTCAAAGTTTTGCAAATAATACCTAAAAAAAATTATTTGAAACTAGGCCAATGTGGACAAAAGAAAGTATATTGTATAATTTAGGTGACAATAAATTTTTGAATGGATACAAAATTCTGTCATTTTTATTTAAAGTTAATTAAAAGCATAATAAAAATATATGTAATTGTTAGGTGCAGTTTAAAATAATGTCGACTCAAGCTAGTCAAATACAAGACCTGCAAAATATAAACTCGTAGAGGATTACTAGACAATCGAGTAGCTCGACCCAAAATGAAAGTGAGTCAATAATTTGTCTAAGTATATAACTTACCGAGTGGTAGAATAGCCGAATGCCTAAAAATATTGAAGGCCAAGGCAATTAATGACCCGATAAAATAATAAATCTGATATTAAAATTTGACAAATAGTTACCTAAGTTGAAAGATAACTGACAATATTAAATAGGTAATAATAATCAATAAATGATAAGTATTAAGTGATTAATCGTTATGAAATTTAGGCAATGTTTAGGACTCAACAAATATAACATTTCGGTTAAACAGGTGTACTAATTTTAGAAATGCTTGTTGATTGGTATCAAAATTATAAATATACAAGCTTTATTCAATCGAAGGGAACCGAAATTGGAAAATGCAAAGGCAAATACAAAGTTATTGCTTCCTTCCAATACTAGGGGCTAGGCCCTCCTATTCCATCAATTACTCACTTTCAAAGTCACCCTTATTCCCTCTTAATCTTTCATTTTTGTAGGAATATTTTTTAGTTGAGGTCAAAAAACATATCGAAGAGTACATCTCATATCCTCTCATATTTTGTTAAATATTGTGGTACGCAAGATTCAGATTAGGAAGTTTGAGGATCCGACCCGATACAATTAAATAACAATCTATATCCCATGTATGTATCATTGGTGTTGTTTATAGAATGTGATTAAGTCATCTGTTCCTAACTAACCGTAATTCTACTTTCCTGAAAATGATTCACGTTTTCTATAAAACAAAATGAACACTTGTACCCAAGGACAATCAACCCAACCACCTAAGGATGTTATCTCTCTTGGTCATGACTAGGAGGAGGATAGTCACGAAGATGTTCGCCTATTAGCAAATCTAGATACCGTTTCATTGGCAACCCAGATCAATAGAATGTCAAAAATAATGAAATCTTTTATGGGACAAAGTTAAGGGCCAAATGCATAGGGCAACAAGTGTCCACTCACAAGAGTCAACCTCAATAAGAAGGTCTAAAAGAAATAAAATTATCTCAAAGGGAGCCCAGCATCAACCCAAGATTCCAGTGGCTCTCGAAACTTCTTTTGACACTGATCATTTTTGACTAAAAAGATGCTTAAACTTCAAAATCAGGAAAAAAAAATTCCCGAGCAGTGGAATCCACAGTACACCTAGGATTCCAAATGACCCTTAATCTGAGAGGAAGGATCATATAGAAGCATGCCATAAATCCTCCTAGTCAATTAGGTGTCATGTATATCTACTAATCATTCGGAGTCGAGAACATTTCTCAATGTCAAAAGCATTACATCATTAACTAAAGTGGAAGAAAGAATAAAACGGATCAAACAACAGGTTCTTTGGGGAAATGCTATTGGTCAAATGACCGGATTTGTCATACACCATTTACCATGGAGATTAAAAGGCACCATATCCCTTATAAATTTAAAATGCCAATAATGAAACCTTACGGCAGAAATACTGATCAAATGGATCATTTATACTACTATAGAATATTGCTTAATTTTCAAAACCTTGGGGATATTGTACTATGACTCCGTTTCCGTTTAGCCCTAAGGGAAGATGCAAGAATTTGGCTCAACATGTTAGGATCAAATTTGATTAAATCCTTTTAGGAGCTAGTGGACCAATTCTTATCGCAATTCGCCTTCAATTGGATGGAGGAAAAATAGTCCTAACACATTATCGAAATCCAACAAGTTCCAAAAAGAGTTTAAAGTATTTCCTGGCCAGATTCATGATAGAGGTTAGAGAAATCTTAAAACTTTCCAATGAAGTAAAACCGAATGCTTTCATGGCTTCTTTAAATATTTAGTCTAATAAGAATCAAAGTCTTTTAGGATATAGAAACTATCACTCAAGCATATATCACAACTGATAAGGCCAAAAAAATAAAATGATCAGAACACTCGGATTGTAATATCAGCTTGTGTCAAATGGAGGAAAGAAGAGGAATGGTGATAATTTGTCCACTCAGGATCACAGGATGCAACAGAGAATAGAGTCAAGAGTATGAAAAGAGTACAAGTTGTTAAACCTTGCACCACTTAACGATATTAGGACAAGCATCCGGATACAAATATTGAATGAGAAGTTCCTATGATGGCCTAAACTAATTAAGAATCCGAAAGGAGCTAAACAGCTTAAGTACTGTTTTCACTGTCGATCTTTGAGGCACAATATTGATGATTGTTGGATGTTGTAGAAAGAAATTGAAGCCCTAATACAAAAGCGAGTACTTCAATTAATATTTACAAAACCCTAGATCCATCCCAAGTAATAACAAAGATGATGCAGAGCTAATATAGCAACCACATAATTGAGTAGCGACCGGTGTAATAGACATGTTGTTAACAAGGCCGACTGGAAACAAGACTCTAAATTATCCAGAAAAGACTTCCCCCCAATAAGAGATAGAAATTAGGGGTGAAAAATGATATTATTAGTTTTAATAATGACGGTTGGCATATGAATTATCTCATTATTCTAATCCTCTTATTGTATCAGCATATATTTCCAATGGGATCCATAATTACCAGTTGAAATGAATTTTTATTAACTATAAAAGTTTAAGAAATGTTCTCTATATCAATCTGTTCACTAAATTAGAGTTTAAAAATAATCAAATGGAAACAACATATGGTCCTTTACATGGACTAAACAACGAGCCGATCCAAATGCAATGAATTATATAGTTGAAAGTTACATTGGGAACATATCATAGAATAGCTTCCCATGTATTAACCTTACTAGTTGTAGATTTATCCTCAATTTATAATGTCATATTGGGTCGACCAAATTTGACAATTTTTTAAGTTGTCATTTCAATTTCACATTTGAAAATGAAATTTTCAACTAAATATGAAATTGGACAACTTAGAGAGGAACGAATCACCATAATAAGTTGTTATTTGACCCAAATAAGCAGACTAACACCATCTCAACTGATCGAGGAACTTGATCTTTGGTTAGAAAATTCACTTCAGTAGGTTGTATCCAGAGAGTCACCCCTCTAATTTCCTCTTAACTTGGTTGACCCAAATAAATGTATCCAAATTAGTGGTTCATTAAACCCAAATTTGTAAAAGAGGGTAATTGATTTCCTCTAAAGTAGCTTAAATGTATTTGTTTGGACTCCAACAGATATACTAGTATATCAACTGAAATAATGATTTACAAGTTGAGCCTCATTATATGGTATGGACCGGTCAGGCAAAAGAAATGATATTATTTTATAGAGAAGCTCATAGCCATGTGCAAGGAGATAAAGAAATTGATTGATGTTGGATTTATCAAAGAAATATACTATCCAGATTGGTTATCCTTTGTCATCATTATCAAGAAAAGTAACAGAAAATGAAGGATATGCGTTGACTTCATTGATATGAATAAGATGTGTAAAAAAGACAGTTTTTCGTTTCCAAAGATTAATCAATTGGTAGACTCAACGTTTAGATATCAATTGTTAAGTTTTATGGATACATACTTTAGATACAATTAGATCCGAATGAATTCAAAAGATAAAAAATAACCTCATTTATAATGGATCAGAGGATAAACTATTACAAAATAATGTATTTAGATTGAAGAATGTGAGAGTACTATATCAAAGGCTGATGAATAAAATATTTTAGACAAGATTGGAATCATATAGAGGTGGATGTAGGCGACGTACTTGTAAAAAACATATTGCCCGATGATCATATTTGCAATCTAATCAAGGCATTTGAGATACTCTGGACATTCCAAATAAAATCAAACCTGACCAAATATGTATTTGTGATAATTTTTAATAAGTTTCTAGGGTTCATTATTTCACAACGAGAAATAGAGGTGAATCTAAAAAAAATCAAAGCCATTATATATTTGTAACCTACCCAGACAATCAAAGAAATACGGTAGTTAACTAGAAGTCTCGTCACACTATCTTGATTTTTAGGCAAGTTTGTTAAAAATTATCTCCCATTTTTAAGGCCTTAGAAGGGATAAAGACCAGTGGTTTCTAATGGATGAAGGTATACCAACAAGTTTTCCAAGAGTTGGAAAAATATCTGGCAAATCTATCTCCTCTAACTTGTTCTAAGGAAGACAAAAAGTTATATCTCTATCTGACTGTCTTAGAGATAGCTTTGAGCTATGTCCTCGTTAGAGAAGAAACAAATATTTGACAATCAACATACTATATTAGCAAAATCTTATCAAACATAGATGTTTGGTATTCTCAAACGGAGAAGGTTGTCTTAGCTTTAGTCTTCACTGCAAGGAAATTCTGACCATATCTTCAAGCACACAAGATTATTATCATGACAAATCAATTAATAAATGGGATCTTATAGAAACTTGAAATGTTTAAACGTCTGATTAAGTGGTCCATTGAGTTGGACGAGTTTAATATAGAATTTTGAGCATGACCCTCTGTAAAAGGGCAAACCCTCATAAACTTTACTATCAAAATGATGATTCCAATCTTGAGAAAAATTGATGATCAAGTGGAGTCAACCACGAAGAGAGCATCTACTACGTGAATGCTACATGTCAACGAAGTATCATCATAGTCCAAGAGTGGAGCCAAGATAGTATTGACAACCCCCAAAAGTGTTTGAGATTAAATACTCAATAGTGTTTGGATTTGAAACCCCAAACAATGTGATAGTATATGAGACTCTAGTAACTGGTTTGAAGTTGGCAAAGATGTGTTCATTCAAGAACCTAATTTTCTACTTTGAATTCAAATTGGTTATTAACCAAAGATTGGCTAATTTTGAATTACTCAACTCAAATTAGATAAAATACCTTTGCCATCTATAGGATCTTTTGTCATTTTTTTTTGATAATGTTGAAGCCATCCCATTTTTTTTGATTGGAAGGCTAATTAACTTTTCAAAATGGTGACATCCGTTTACCAAGAATAATATGTTCAGGATATGCGAAAAGTACTTTCAAAACCAAGTATAGAAGAGTAAAATGAAATACTCTAAATATCCAACGAGGTAAATTGGATAGCGCCATATCAGAGATATCTTCAAAATGGAATGCTTCTTGATGATCCTATGAAAGTGAAACGCATTGCAAAAAAAGTTAGATGGTACACTCTCGTGAATAAGAAGCTCCATAGAAGAGACTATTCAATTCTTACATGCATTGTTTTACTCCCACAGAAGTCAATTAAGCTTTTTGCGAGATATATCTCAATATTTGCAGGGCATATGTAGGAGGAAAAAATTTAGCTTTTAAAATTATGTGGCAGGATTATTATTGGCCAATGATGAAAATAAATGTAATGGAGATCGTAAAGAAATATAAGAATTATTAAATCCATAGTAATGTTTCGAGTCAACCTCATATAGAATTCTAATTTTGTAGGCTTCCTGACCATTTGTACAATGAGAATTGAACATATGAGGTCCATTTCCAATAGCATTTGCGTAGAGGAAATTTATTATTGTCACAGTGAATTATTTCTTAAAATGGTAAAAACACCCCTATTAATTAGATTACCGAGCAAAATCAACATAATTTGTTTGCAAAAATATCATTTGTCGCTTTGAGATATTAGAGATTATAGTGACCAATAATTGTATCCAATTCTACAATAAAAGGTTTACAAAATATTGCATCAGTTTAGATATTAGATTAGTGCACACCTTAATCTCTTACCCCCAAACTAACGGAGAAGCAGAAGTAATAAACTAGACAATACTGAATGGGTTGAAAATAAAGCTCAAAGATGCACAAGGTGCTTGGGTAGACAAATTTTTATCCGTTTGTGGGCCTACCGAATGACACTAATAGAGCTAACTCGAAAGATATTTTTCAATATGTGTTACAAGAGAAAAACAGTAATCATAGTGGAGATTGGGTTGTCAAGTGGAGAACTTTGCTCTTAATTAAAATTCTTAACTTTTGAGATAAAATTTGAATATCCTAGAGGAAGCAAGAGACAATGTACACATTTAGTTGGTAGCCTATTGATAGAAAGTCGCTCAATTCTATAATAAGAAGGTGAAGGCACAGACTTTCAAGGTTAGTAATTTGGTATTAAGAAATATCAAGGTAACTGAAAAGCTTACCTACAGGAATAAATTATCCCTAATTTCGAAAGGATTATTCTGAATATCGGTAATACTCTATAATGAGGTATGCAAGCTACATACTCAAAATGTAAAGTTAGTGCCATGAATTTGGAATGTCCTTTACCCAAAAAAATATTGTCAATAGCAAGATTGACTTAGGATTATAGAGGTACGTTCAATATTTCACCTTGGAATGCTTGTATGATATTGTTTTCACATATTAACAAGATTTGACTCTTACAATTTAATTTACTGTTAATTTGTGTGTTTGCATGTGATAACATAACTATGACTGATCGTGAGTTAGACAATCGGTTTGAATACCCTGTTTGTGAACATGTTGATCCTAGGGAACAGTCATAGCGTAGGTTCATAAAACCATATGGCTCCAAATGCGGTCAGACACCAATAGTTTCGAAAGACTAAGGGGTTTGAGAACCAAATGTTTAATTCTCTTTTGACAAATTACAATATGGGTTGGGTAAAATTAAATAAGACAAAGCTAGAAATAGTTGCTCGACTTACAAAATCTTAGGGGTGCTTCTATGTATAAGTGATAACGCACCTTCCCACAAAATATGCACGATCGATCAAACTGTTAAGGATTAGAGTCCAACCAGTATGGCGAGAATGGCCAAATGGCTTAGCCAGTAAAACAAAAAAATCGTCTTATGGTTGCCTAGTTAGCAAAGATAGTCAAAAGTCATTGCTGACAATTTGATCATCAAGTGTTCCAAAATGTTTTCAAATATACAATTAAGCAGGCTAAATTCCTCAATTAGTATAAGTGAAGCATGAATGTACATTCAAAGATGAGCAAGTCTGAACATGTATATTGATGTCGATTAGTTATAAAGGATATAAATAATTGTCACATTCAAGGACAAAGATTGACTCGATTATCCTATGTTTAGTATTTGGGACAGGATCCTAAAGGCCGGAAACTCCCTAATTTTGAAAAATATTTTAACATCAAAGGTCAAGGAAAGTCTAGAATTTCTAATATCAAAACAATCAACTGGAAAATCAGAAGCAACCAAGGAGATAATCTTCCTACAGAGAACAATTCTTTCTTTGAAGCACAAGTCTAGCAAAAAAACCAATCTTTTTAGGCTGGATACTTCTCCTCGATACTTTCCCAAGTCTTAAGCATTTAGTTCAGAGTCCCTCTATGATGTCAAAAACTAAAGCCAATCAATGATCAGCTTTAAAAGCCTTATCTTTTAGTAAGCTAATTCAGTCTCCAGCATTGGTTTCCTAGATGATGTAATCTTGAGACCCCCTCATCCACTCGATCAACTCTCTTTCAAGTGGAGTTAATCGATCATGAAAAAATGAGGCTTTAATTTCAGTAGTCACAGCTCTAAAGTCTAAGTCCCAAACCATAGAAGGATCGATATAAGACTAAGATAGATGAATAATTTCTATATTTTGGTTGTAAAGCCTATCTCTAATCAGACGCACCAGATTTTGAGATTATAAAAAAATAAAGTTTTAAATCAGAAATTTAAATAATAGATGAATGACTTGGAATTATAGTCTCTAATCATAACTCAGGGGTTAGATAACCGCTCCTAAGTGCAAGATCTGATGGTGATTCTCTCAATTTAAGATTCGAAGTAGATGATGATCTCCAACAAGGAGAGGCGATGGTCTACAATGTAGTGGGGTCTTAAAGCTTGGGCCACCTTAGACACTTCAAAATCAGCTGGAACTTCAGTAGGTGATAATGAGTACACTAAAGACCCTATAGCTACATCAACATTATTTTTTAGAGTGTCAGCCCAAGTTTTGACAGACACGAAAACAGACTTGGTGTAAGAGAGCTTAAAACAACTGAAATTTTTTAGCCTTGAGTTAAAATTTTTCCAATCATAAACAACACAGTCGCATTTTTCTTAATAAGGTTCATCCAAGCATTGATCATGAACCTCTTACTTTCAAAGACCGAGCCCAAAAATGTAAGATTAACATCACTTTAGTAATTAGAGAAAATCTAATTACTAAAAACCTTGATAAAAAAGAATTTATCTTGCCAATTCTTATTTGACTTAGGGTTCTCTTCACTTATTTTAAATCCTTTCTTAGGAGCCAATGAAATTCAATCACTTTCCTAATTAAATTTAAAAACTACCTTGACCAACTAGGCATTTAACCTAAGATCCTGTTAACCAAAAAAGACATATAAGGTTACATTATACCTAATAGAATTCGAGTAGAGACAGGTGACTGAAATTTCTAAAGCCTCCATTATCTCTACAAATTTTCTAACAAAAAGAATTTGGATACCATTTTTTAGATGGGTCTCATAAATAGCAACAAAGTTATCCATCAAAGAGCAAGCTCTCTCAATGGGTAACAGAACTTGAAAAGAAATAGTTGACAAAATATTATACCGATTGAAAATGTCCAACACAAGGTTCATGAAAAAGTAAGAAGCAATATCAACAATGCCTTTCGAAGTGTTTTGTGGAGCCATCGAGAGTAGGAATCGAAAATTTAAGGACTTGATTGAAGGCTAAAATGAAAAAAAGTAGTTAGGGTTTAAAATAAAAAAGAACAAGACGTTAAAATTTAAAAAAGACTAAAGTTGAAAACAAAGTGTTTAACATGCCAAGGCAGATCTAGACAACCTGTCTCTCTATCTTCCTCCAAACCTAAATGCTGTATTTTGAAATTTATTTTTAAAATATAGTTCTAAAAGTAAATTATCAAGTAATGATTGTACCACAAAATGTTCATCTCCTTACAAGACTAATAATGATGATGACATCATAATTTCTAAATGAATGAAATTAATTATCAAAGGCCCCTTTCACTTTAGAAGGCAGATTATGTTGATCAAAATGATTTAAAATTATTTAATATTGATCCTAATTTGTCAAAAATTTGAGCTATTAGAAAGCTAAATTGTCAGGAGTTGATTATTAGAAGACAAAACAATCTGCATACTAAATAAGGTACTCTTTTTCCAAATAATAATTTAGAAAATATTGACATATAAAAACCTATGACAAAAGAAAATTTTCTATTTAAATAATTTTATCAATCTAAATTTTTAACAGCTTATACTTCTAAGTAAAAAAAGTACAAGTCCGAGAAAAAAGAATAGATTAAGAATTAGGACTTGAGTGTAAAAAATAGAGTGTCCTTTCATTGATACTTTAACATACATAGTATATTATTCTAAAACAGATAGACAAATCAACCAGCTCAGAAGTGAAGGTAAAAAGAAAAAATGAAACTATCCGGTAAATAAAGTTCAGTAGGAGCCACCCCATTCTCTCAAAACACGCCATCCGATTGGTCATCCCTACGGTGCAGTATTAAAAGATGTCGCCGAATAAGAGATAAAAGAAGAACTAGCTGATCCTCTCTGAGCACACCCAACCTCCCTAATGATCCATAAAAGAGTGGAAAGGGATGTTCGGAGTGGGCACTTAAAAGTGGAGTCACCAGGGTTCAAAATGTTACATAAAAGAAAAAAAATTAAGATGGCTTTTCAATTAAAAATAGGTAACCAAGATAGATATCAAGAGTGCATCGGATGGGTGTGAACACACTTGAGAGAACTCTCCCTTTAGATCTAGTGAGCAAGAATCCCGTTAGATATTGAGCGGTGAAGCTTGAGAAAAGGCTAAATAAAGTTTTGTTCTATGTAGAAATGTGTATTTTTGCTGCCAATCAAGTAAGGAAAGTCCTCTAGTTACAGCCATAGCAGAACAAAACATATCAAGGAAAATCAAGATAGTCAAACATTCAGAGAATCTTGATCAATAAGGTAGGGAATTAGATATTGATAAACAAAATCAATCAGTCATTAATTAACATTAATTGAGAATCTTTTGGGAAGGTGCATACAACCGGCTTGTTAGACACACTGTCCCACTTTCCATTTAAATGGGATCGAATCTTTAATTTGACCTCTGAGTATGGAGACTAGTATTTGATACGGTTTAAAATAAGGTCGACCCAATCCGTTAAATATAAGAACCACAACTTGTAACTCATAGAGAATTAGCAAGCAACCAAATAGTTCAATTCGGAATGAAGGTGAGTTAAGAATATGTCCAAGTATATGATCTGTTGACAGGCTAAATGGCCAAATACTTTGAAATTTTGAAGACCAAAGTGATTAATAGCTCAACAGAAAAAAGAAATCTGCCATTAAGTCCAATTTAACGGTTATATAAGTTGATGTAATTGGTCACATAAAATAGATAATAATAGCCAATAATGATAAGTATTAAGTATATGATGGTTATATAATTTAAGTAATAGTTAGAACTCAACTAATATAACGCTTCAGCTAAACAAATGTGCCAATTCTAGAACGACATATTAATTTGTATCAATGTTGTAAATACACAAGTTTTATTCAATCAAAAGGGACTAAAATCTAGAAGTGGACAGACAAACATGAAGTTCTCGCGTCCTTACAATATCAGGGAGCCAAGCCCTCCTATTTCATCAATCATTCACTTTTAAACTTACTTTCATTCTCTCTTAATATTTCATTTATGTAAAAAAATTTTTAACTTGAATATCATAAAATATATCGAAAGTAAGTCTTATATCTCTTTATTGTTATTAATTAATATGGTGCACGGAATCTATATTAGAAAGTTCAAATGTTCAACCCAATGCAATCGAATAACAATTCAAATCACATATAACATATCAGTAATCAATATATTTTTAGC
>JAODPA010063471.1:0-11072 GCA_025585075.1 Nepenthes mirabilis | reverse complement strand
GTAGTGTTGGAATATTTTAAATCAGAAAATTAAATACTTTAAAAAGATGAGTTCTGTATAACTTAAAATTAACTATTTTTTTACTAATAAAGCAACTTGGATTGTTGTCAACAATTGAAATTGGTTGCATTTGCAGATTTGGTTCAATTTTGTAAGAGAGGGAAGAAAGGAAAATGAAGATGAAGAGGCAAGAATTTGAGAGCAAATTTCTTATGCTTTGCTATTAATGTCACCTCATTCTAATTTTCATGAGAAATGGTGAGGTGTATTATTCCGAAAAGTGTGGTTGTATATTAAGAAGTACAACTATTATTTTAATTAGTTATGTATAATTTGAGGTTTTCTACATACTACATCGAGTACGAAGTAATCGAATGAAAATATAAAAACAAACACACATGAAGCAAAAGAAAAGAACGAACAAGACATGTAAGTAGGACAATTGAATGACACAATTAACGGAAGTGTGTGTGCTCGTCATTTCCAGAGATTGCTACTGCAAATCGTAATACTTGCACTGCTGGAGAAAATTCCGTTCCAAGAACCCTAGCTTCAACCTAAAACATCTACAGTTGTGGTTTGAGGTTTACGTTTTCTTACCCCAGATATTCTGACCATCGTTTTGCCCTTTTCTTTCATTTTCGTTGCAAACCTTAGAGTGCCCAGATATGGAAAAAACCAAAAAAAAAAAAAAAAAATGAAAACAATATCTGAGACTTACCGAAATTTCGTTGCTTTCTTTGTTGTATGTGTGTGTGTGTATGAGGTTAATTTGCGAGACTGTGGATGCCAAATTTTGTTTGATGCTCGTCTGTGTAATTTTAGCGAGTTTTTAGGGGGTTTCTCAACTTAATGATTATATACGTTGGACTTTATTGGCGCCGTACGATGATAATACTAGTTTGTGAAAGCCCTTGTTGGGAGACTAAGTAGGTGTGACAGAACAAGAGAAGGTGTTATTCTCAAATCCATACGATATTTTTGCTCGGATTTCTTCTATTTTTTGTTATCTTGCACTAAATTGTGTGTAGAACACTTTTATCAAATGACATTTTTGCTCGGTTTTGTTCCATGTTCTGTTATGCTGTACCAAATCATGTGTTGAATGCTTTCACTTATTTAGATTTCTCATTTTTAATTTTTTGGTGTAATTCTTAGGTTTCTGCTCGTGTAATAGAGTGTGTGAAACTTTTTCAGAGGTCAGTTGTATACTCGTATTGAGAGCTGTAGTCGATTTGTATAACCATTACTTATTATAGTAGAACTTTGTTTGGGCGTGAAATTCTCATGTTTTTTTCCATTGAGTTGAAGGAGCTATCCATGTAAAAATTATTGTCTCTTTTGACTGATTTATATTTTCCGTAGTTTCTTTTGTTGTATTGTGATAGTGCCATTTAATGCCCTGTGTTGGGAGTGTTTTCTCCCAACCAGTGGTATCAGTTAGAGGTGATTGTAACTGATTTCTTTTGAATGATGAAGGGAACGATAACCAAAATCATTTGTTTGATTGGCACAAATTATCACACATGAAGAAATAGGATAAAAAATCTTTAATTCATGAATAAACTGCACCTAGCTGTATTTATTACTGATCTGATTCCAAAACTAATAAGGAATGAGATCTCGAACATGAGCGAGTTTAGGGTTATATTCTTCTATTTGTAGATGATATGTACAGTCACATTCCTAATGAAAAGCATGCACAAACTTTGCGGAGTAAGTTTGAAGGTTTTTAGCATTTAAGAAAGGCAATAACAAGTTTTTTTTTTTCTTTTTTTTGGGAAAAAGATGATGTTGTTGAAATATATAGGAATTCTATAGCTGATCACTTGAAAGATTTTGAAGTGATTATTGATCAATTGCCTGGCATGGGCATCTAGTTTGATGACAAGGTAAAGGGGATTTGGTTGCTTGCTACTTCACCAGATTCCTTTACCTGACTCTTGGCAGATTTTTAAGATCTCACTTACTAACTCAATCCTGAATATTGTTGTATCTAAGGATCTAGTCAAAGGTAGTGCCGTGACTGAAGAAATGAGGAAGAAGTCTTAAGGCTTTACATCTTCACAGTCAAAGGTGTTGGTCATGGAGAATAGAGGAGAAGTAAGCTTAAGGGTTAAAAGGGGAAAGAGAAAAGTCAAACCAAGTCAAGATCCAAATATAAGGATCTTGCATGTTATCATTGTGGCAAGAAAGACCACCTCAAGAATTATTGTTTTAGTGGAGAAGGGTGAACAAGGGTAGTGGTGCTGGATGAGAGAAGAAGAATCATGATAGTGATGTTCATGTTTCAATTGCTGCTATCATTGGAGATCTTGTTATTCTTTGTGATGAGAATTTTATCAACCTTGCATGCCATGAGACAATTTGGTTGATAGCTACTTGTGATTTACTTCATGTTGCATCAAGGAATTCTTCTTATCTTACACTCCCTTTGATGATGGAGTATTAAAGATAAGTAGCGGTGGCTTGTCAAATATCTTCGACAATGGAGATGTTTGTTTGGAGACTAACTATGGAATGAGATTGACAATGAGAGATGTGCGGCATGCACTTGATATTTACTAGAATTTGATTTCAGCCAGAAGACTTTGATAATAAAAGATTTTGCAACACCTTTAGCTAAGGTTAGTGGAAACTTACCGAGACTCCTTTGCTATAACTTAGGGGAAGAAGTCATTGAGTTTATATTTTATTCAGGCCTTGGTTTCCAGTGACAACGTGAATTTGGCTAAGGATGATGATTTTTCTAGGTTAATGCACAGGTGACTTAGTTACCTAAGTGAGAAGAGGCTTGACAGTTTAGCCAAGAAGAATCTTCTTCCTAGTTTGGAGGTTGCAAAGGTAAGTATTCTCATTGCTTGTTGGGGAACTAAGAAGAATTTCATTCCAAAGCAATTCTCCGTTGTGAAGATCGGGTCTTCTAGAGTTGGTTCATTCTAATGTGTGTGATTCGATGAAAATGAGGTCACTTGGCAGTTCTTATTTTGTCACATTTAGTGATGATTCTTTGATAAATCTTTTTGAAATTTAAGGTTCAAGTGTTGGACGTGTTGAAGCATTTTCAGGAATCTGTTAAAGATAGACTATCAAGAAGCTGAAGTGTATTCACATTGATAACAGTGGCAGGACACATGGCCATTTGATGAGTATTGTTGGTTACATGCCATTAGGCATTTAAAGACGCCTCCAAAGACATCCCAGTCGAATAGTGTATCAAATAGGATGAATAGGACACTGATGGAGACAGTTATACGCTTGCTTTCAGAGGCAAAATTGCTTTGGTTCTTACGGGGAGAAGCATTATGTGTTGTAGCTCACGTGATTAATTTATTTCATGATGTTCCTCCATAGGGTGATGCTCCATAGAATTTGGTTTGGAAAAGATATGTTTTTATTATCACTTACGCGTGTCTTTGTGCAATGCATATGTTCATGTTCTGGGGGATGACAGATCAAAGCTGGATGCCAAAACATGCCCGTGCATTTTTCTTGGATGTGGCTAACATGAGTTTGGCTATGGATTATATGATCCAGTTGATAAGAAGATTGTCATTGGAAGGGAAATGGCATTCTTTGAGGATCAGACCCTTGATGATATACAAAAGGGAGTTAAGTTCAGTGCTTAAAATAGTGACACCTTGGTAGAAGGGATCCTGTTTTGCTGACTCTAGTACTAGTTCAGATTGAGGATGAGGTTTTGAGTGGTGAGCAGAGTAAGCTTCAGGATGTTGGTGATATTGATGTTTTCTATGTTGACGTTGATGGTTAACATCAGGCTCCTAGAGTTCCACCACCAGGTTCACTCAGGAGATCGATCTGAGATCATTGATCAGATTGATGTGTATGTCTTACTAACAGGAGAGAGCCTGAATGATTTGCAGAATCCGTGGAGGATGAGGAGGAGGAGTGGAATGATGCATGTAAGAAGAGACGAAGCCATTGCATGAGAACTACACCTTTGAGTTTGTAAAGTTACTGAAGAGCAAGAGAACACTCAATAATAAGTGGATGTTCAAGTTAAAGTCTGAGAAGAAAAACTCACAACCATGTTACGAGGCAAGGTTGGTTGTAAAATGATTTAGTTAGAATAAAGGCATCGATTTTGAGGAGATTTTATCTTTTATTATGGAGATGTCTTCTAGCTGGTGTTCTTGGTTTGGTTGTAAGCTTGGACTTGGAAGTAGAGAAGCTTGATGTGAGGACTAATTCCCTCTATGATGATCTTGAGAAGGATATTTTATATTGAGAAGCCGGGAGTCTTCTTGGTGAAAGGGAAGGAACACTTGTGTGTAGACTAAAGAAGAGTTGTATGGGATCAAGTAGACTCTTAGACAAGTTTCAAGAAGTCTAAGCACTCATGGTGAAGTAAGGCTATTGTAAGACTATTTCTGACCATTGCGTTTTCGTGCAGAGATATTACAACGGTGATTTTATCGTCCTTTTTCTTTACATGAATCATGTGTTGATTGTTGGCACGAGCTCTTCTAGAACCGAGTGAGTTGAGCAAGTCTTTTGACATGAAAGACTTGGAGCAAGCAAAGCATATTCTTAGTAGAAGAATCTCTAGATAGAAGAGAATCTAGGAAGTTGTGGTTGTCTGAAAGAGGTTTGTGTTGCCAAGGTGCTTTAGAAGTTCAACATGGAGAAGGCTAAAGTGGTTAGTTCTCCTCTGGCTATGCACTTTAGGTTGAGCAGTATAGACAATCTACTAGTAAGGGCTGACCTGGAACAATTTTATTTTTGCTTTGGTGTGTGTAAGGCCAGATTTTGCTCACATAGCTGGAGTTACTAGTCGGTTTCTTTTCAATCTTGGAAAGGAACGTTGAGCTGCAGTGAAATGGTTTTTCTGGTATCTTAGAGGTACTTCTAAAGTCTGCTTGTGCTTTGGTAGCGATAAACATGTACTTATTGGCAAGCAAATATCTAGGCAATATGAATTCTAGGAAGTCCATTTTCAGGATATTTGATAACCTTTTCAGGGGAAGCAGTGGAATGGTGATCAAAGTTGTAGAAATCTTGCAGTTTCGGATTTCACCGAAGTGACTGAAGCATGTAAGGAGTTGCTGTGGATGAGGTACTTTATTTGAGGATTCAATTTTAAGCAGTCGTCATATGATTTTTTGTGACAGATATAGTGCAGTTCACCTGTTGATAATAATTTTTCATTTCATTACAAATCCAAACACATCGATTTGAGGTACTATCAGCCGAAAAATGTGTTTGAATGAGAGTTGTTGAAACTCAAGAGATCCATATTGTTGATTATGGATTGGGCCTGTTCACGAAGACATTATAGAGGGAAAGCTTGAAGGATGATGTTCGCTTGCCAGAATGGTGGAGCTCACCACGTGGTCGTGAGAGGGAGCTTTGTTGGTGTGAGTCGCTCTCATGTGAGGCCCACAGCCCATTGTACAAAGATGGTTTTATGTTTTTTGGTGGTGGTGAGTGATTGCTATTTGAGCAGAAGATTGGGTGGAATGACAGAATGTTATTGCTCATCAGGCGTGTGATTGAGGCTTGAACAGCGGATTGGCAAAAACTACGAGTTTGAAACTCACGCAATCATCACTTGAGCAGGAGAAAAGCAGAATCGTTGTGCGTGACAAGCGTGCAATTGTTGCTCAAGCAGAAAACCAGCTTTTTGTACAATCCGAGTCTAGTTTTACAGTGTTGCATGAATTTTCTCTAATTTAATTCTATGTTTGGAGAGAGTAAAAAGAAGAGGGGGAGAGGATCATGATGAAGAAAAGGGAATGTGTTATTCTCTGATCTGGATGACATTTTTTGCTCTGATTTCTTTCATTTTCTGGGATGTTGTACTAATCATGTGTAGAACACTTTTGACAATTTAGATTTCTCATTTTCACTCTTGCTTGCGGTAATTCTCAAGTTTTCACCTGATGAGGGGTATGTGAAACTTTATTGAGAGAAGAGAGTGTACTCATGTCAAGAGTTGTGGTATTTGTGCAACCATAACTGATTACAGTGGAGCTCTTTTTGGATTTGAAAATTGCTTAGTTCTTTCCCTTTGAATTGAAGGGGTTTCCTTGTAAAATTGTTATGCCTCTTGTGATTGATTTAAATTTATTATCACAGTTTCTTGTGATGTATCTCATGGTTGTGCTATTTTGCCTAATTGTAGATTCAAGCAAGGATGGAATATTTTTCTCCCAATATGCTGATGTGAAAATTTTGCTTGTGTACTTGTGCATCTTGACCCGGACATTCATATAAGAATATAAAATTAGAAAGCATTGTCTCGTATGTTGTTATTCTTGTAGCTTCAGTGGTTGATCGCTACTGAAGTAGTGATCACTAGTAAGCTATTCTCTAGTATGTTATTACATGGCATTGGTTGATCCCTACTACATTACTCTGAGAAGTAGATTGTATGCGTGGTGTAATTGACAAGGATTGGTTGCATTGTTTTGCTAGTGATATATGCAATATAGCTTGTCAGACATTGCATTCCATTTCATCCTAGGTTGCATGTCGGTTAACGACGATGTAACATTTCATCAAAAAGTGATGTTACTTTCAAAAAATGATTAACAAGGATGTGTTCTCATTTGTCTTGTTTGAAAAACAAATATTTTTCTTGTAATCAAATCTTAATATGAAATGTGTCTACCTAGATAGTTTGCAGCTCCAGTGAAAGTCTTTATGCTTTCTTCCTTCTTTACATCTCTGTCCTGTCTCAAAAAATTTGTTGACATTTATAGTTATCACTAGTTGGAGAAATTTCATCAATACTTGTATCTTCTGATTGAGATTGGGTATCCGGACTATTTGAAGGAGTAATTCGGTCATAGCTGGCTGGCACATTCTCTTATTGGTTTAGGTTGGAGGCTTTGCTAGAGCATGTTGGAAACTCTAAATCTTCTGGCTCGTCTCCAAATTCTAACAAGCTTTGATCATAGATGAAGGATCTATGAAGATGCATTGATCTCAAAACCTTTTTTGTTTGTTATGAGTATCAATTATAGCATCTGTTATCCAATGTGCTGCACACTGTTCTTTGATTATGAAATCAATGAGTGGAGGTGCTATTGTCTCTTCTATTTATTCCAAATAAGTGAATACGAATTAGTACCATTTCCAAAAGAACCACAAATGCACACAAATAATAACATGCACTGCGCATACATGCCACCCAACCAAACTGCTTGCCTGCCACTAATTCAGCTTTAGGGCACTATTTTTCAGGGGTGGATTGCAACTTTCAACACTGCTTCTGATTTTTGTTGTTTGAATGCAGACTTTATCTGACCGAGGAGTTTGATAATTATCTTAATTCTGTTTTGTTTTTCCTGCCAGGTATGTCATCACGTCTTGAGTCAACTTTCCATGAGTGTGTGGTCCAAGGGATTATTGAGACACAGGTGAATTTTATATGCAGTTCAACAGTTCTTTCCAGTTCACAGCTGTTATTGTGCTCTTGCTTTCTGTAACTGCTATGGTAGTATTGATATTTTCTGTGTTAAGTTGTCCATTGTTTAGTCAAATTTTGGGTGGAAAGGGAGAGTCAAAACAAAAAATTGGTGCAAATAAATTTTTTGACAAATATCTCATCATTCTCTCCCTTTCCCTATGTCTATAATTCTATGCGATTTTTATGTCATATGGGGACCATAATGTTTGAAGATTGAAGTTCTACATTGCAGCATGTTGAGGCACTCGAGATTCTTCTTCAGGGTCTATGTGGAGTTCATAGAGAACGATTGAGGATTCATGAGTTGTGCTTAAAAAGCAGCCCAAATCTTGGTAAACATGCTTTTGCTTTAATGTGCATTTGGTGTGGGAAATACTCCTGTTGATTATAGCTTGCCAGTAATTTTCTGTCTCTGTCTGTCTGTTATTAAAGTTGTTTTCTTTGCGATAGTTGTTCTGTTTTTGTTTGAAGATATGTTAATTAAGCCAATATGTAGTATCATCCTTTGGATTCTTCCATTACTTGTTAGAAGTTGTCATAGTGAAAGTCATCTGTTCATATTATTTTTATGACTCTTTTTTATTTAACTGTTCTATCTGCAAAGAGATATCCTGTGAACATTTTAACTAGTAAGCTGTGGCTTGCGTATTTCAATTAAAGGGAATGGAACTTCGGAGTTTTGGCTTGTATCTGATCTTGAGCAGCCAGAACCTACGTGGTATGATAATGTCTTCTCCTCCCACATTGCTTTCTTATGATGTTGATTGCAACAGGAATCCATAGAAATTTTTGAACGCAGGACTGTTCGACATATTGGTGGTGCAATGAGAGGTGCCGGTGCTGATCAGATCTCTGTTCTTGTGAGATCTGTGGCAGAGAGCAGAGTAAGCAAGAATGCGCTGCGCTTGTTTTATGCACTTGGCTATCGATTAGACCACGAACTGTTGCGTGTTGGATTTTCTTTCCATTTCCAGAGGGGTGCTCAGATAACTGTTACTGTGTCATCGGTTAATAAGATGCTTAAATTGCATGCCATTGATGAAGCCGTACCAGTGACGCCTGGTATCCAGCTAGTTGAAGTCACAGCCCCTGCTTCTGGGGAGAACTATACTGAAGTTGTTGCTGCCATTACTTCTTTCTGTGAACATCTTGCTCCGTGAGTATTTCTACACCTCGCTACGTCAACCTTGATTGGATATTAATGGTAATACTCATAACTAGATTCAGTAGTCGGTTTAAATTGAGAACATTGTGCCAGCTTTGTATGGAATGAGAGAAGAACAGCAAAAACAGAGCCTAAAGTACCTCTAGCTGGTTTTAGCTATTCAAATCCTCCATCGGGATTATGCCCAGTTGTGACAACATCCTCTTGAAGTTGAAGCTGAGTTAAAAATGTTATTTCAACCATCTCACTCCAAGTTTTTTTACATGTGTATCCATCCTTTCTAATACCTCTCACCATAGATGTAAATATTAGCCCATATGTATCCATATTAGATCCCTGATACTAATATTTTTTTTGATGCCTCAACGATGCCGTGGTATATAGCCATATTGGTGATATGACGACCGATGTAGTCCTATCTGTTTATGATTCTTATAAATTTTTTTTCCAATGCGTATTATTTGATATGTCTGATACCGATATAGTAGTAACAAATAACGTTATAGATATTCTCATTCATGCCCTCACCTCAATCAAATAGCATTCCTGTACTAGCTGTCACCGGATGTGGGCAGTGAGCCTTGGCTTGGCACGGTGTATCCCCTTGGTCCTTGTATAACACAGCACAGTCACTGTTTGTTGCGTGCCATGTCTGGACCATCGCGTGGCTGGCCATGCCATGCTGCCCCACAAGCACAGCCTACTTAGCAATGGAAGTAGTATCATACTGTTGTATCGCTGGCCTACGTTTCAGGGGTTCCATCCCAAGTGGAAGAGACAGAGAGGGGTTTAGGGTTCCACATCTGTGTCCTGAACAAGCTAATCTGCGATTTCTCTTCCATAATCAGTGTTGACATCGATTTTCACCGTTGTTGCCATTCTCTATAGGCTCTTACATTTGTCAAAGCCGGGAGTGTTGACAGGAGTCGTTCCAACTGCTGCAGCAGCTGCTGCATCTCTCATGTCAGATGGTGGGGGCACAATCTTATAGTAGTTTTGTTGAGTAGATTGGCGATTGTGAGTACCCTATCAATCTTGAAGAATTGATGATGATCTTCTGAGCAACAACAGCAGCTCCTTGAGGGCATCAGCTCCTCATGCTATTGTGGTAGACCGCATACTGTTCTGTTTCCTTGAGCTGCATGGAAATGTTGACAGGACCTGTCCGTTGTTTCTTCACCCCATAAATCGTTTGTTGGGGCACTAGAAGTAGAAGGCCAATGACATCTGATTATTACATTCTCAATGTCGCAATTTTTTAAATATAGTTGTATCTTTGGGTGTATCAAGACTTGAAATACGCTTCTGATATATTCGACAGTGCTATATAAAAGCTGGCACACTGTATTATTCAAATTTCCCATAGACAACTGTATAGATCATGTATCTATGCTACTATCTAGAATTACTGTCTCTAAACTCGTTGATTTTAAAAAAATGAAAATAAGAATAGTCCTTAAGTCACGAGTACGAGGAGCATCATATTGCCCAGCTTTTTCCAGCATTAGGGGGGGGGGGGGACATATGCTACATATTGACTTCTTTCAAAAAAATATTCAACATGATGAAAAACGAGGCACCAACATATTCATTTTCGAGGACCTGCAGAAATGGAGGAAGCTGAGGAAAAAATGGAGGGGAAAAATTTGCATTTCCCAACACTAATAATATCTGAAATTTCCTTCCCAGCACTCTGTTGTTCTTTTTTCTATCAAGCTACCTTAAAACCAAGGATACAAAACTATTGATATAACAGCTTAACATATGTAGAGTATAATCTAAACGCACGTCATCGAAAAAAGAATGAGAAATGGTATTGAAAAATTAACAGAATGTAACAATTACCGATGAATAAAAAAGCTCAGTAACTAATAATTTTAAGAGAAAAAAATTCTTTAAATTTCTCCGATCAATAAAAATAAATCTAATTTAAAAAAAATTAACTTATGGCTAAGTATACAGAAGCGTCAGTTCTTGGCAATATCACCTGTCACGTAATCCCTGGTGAAAAACGTTACAAGATTTGCCCACGAGCGGCGAATCTGAACGCGCTCCTAATTATTTTCATGGATGTTGCTTTACTAACTAGAGCTTTTTTAACAACATTAAAACTCTAATATCCACATCAATAAGGGAATCCTAGAGGCTCATAGACAAGAATAATTGTTTTTTGGATTGAGAAATAATCCATCTCACAATTTGATTTTGTCTGAGAAGAATTTGTCTCTTTTTCTTAACCCACATTTGCCTTAATCTTTTTTCTTAGGAAGAGCACAAGGTTATGTATGAAGTAACGCATATAAAGGCTGTAAAATGAGGGTTATGGAGAGCTCGGGACGGGCAAAGATAAGCATCGTATGTTTCTTTGAGAGGAGTAAATCCCACTGTCTTGGTGAGAAGTGGGGTCTTACTAGTTTTTTTTTTATTAAGAAGATTATTTGATCAAAATGTAATGATCATAATTTAAAAATA
>JAODPA010063460.1:0-11073 GCA_025585075.1 Nepenthes mirabilis | reverse complement strand
CAGCAGTGCGGTGCGAGCCGCGCACAGGGGAGAAGTCGCGCAGGAGAGAGAGGGTTGCGACAGGAGAGAGAGGGCGACGCCGGGAAGGCCGGCGACGGCCATGTGAGGCGGCGCGGGGGCAGAGGAGCTGCGACAGCAACGACAACGGCACGGGAGGCTGGGCGCAGATGAGAGAGGAAGGGGCGCAAGTTTTGCGTCGGCAGGAGAGATAAAGGCCCAAATTGAGTGTTTCGGAATATCCTTACTTCAGATCTGTAGAGTATAAAGTCGAAACAAGTATCCTTTAACCCTATTCTTGGTTTAATTTAATTTCTGATATATTTTGACCATTGTGAACGATTTTACTAACATATATAAATTTTTGTATACCCTAAATTTATTAATTATGTACATACATGTATGTTTTACTGGTCGTGCAGTAATTTTACACGTATATATAATTTGGAGGATTTTTGGACACCCGAAAAGTATATAAATGTATATTTATATATCCGTATATTGTGGAATCATGAACCAGACATTGAATTGATAATACATGCTGCCGGGGGAGGGGTCACTACGGGGCCATAGTGGTCTGAGACCCGATGGGTCGTTATATATGATCCGAGGTACGAGTTATTGGTATCGCTCCCGATGGAGAGGTTTAGTCCCAACGGGGACAATATGATATAGCCATTTCCGTTGGAAGGAAGGTTGAAACGTTTAGTAGCGGACCTACCCCATTGTGTATTTAAATGAGAACCATCGTAAAGAATTGACGAAAAACTAATATATTCGGATGTCCTAATATATAACTAAAATTTGAGCTTGCACCCAAAATCACAGATGGTAAAACATAGTGAGTATGTTTCTAATTTATGGGAGATAGAGTACATAGATGGCGTTGAGCTACTAGCCTAAACCGTAGTCGAGCTTTGAGCTGCTGGCTTAAATCACAGCAGATATAACCGTGGTTACCGGATGATGGCAACCCTTTCTCAAGTTAGTATTATTAGTCTTTAGTTCTTCGATTTCGTGCATACTTTATATTTTTGCATATATTTGGGAGGACTGTAATTTGAAATACGTGGTTTGGCTCATAGATGAGTAATAGAAATGTCTCGTACGTATAAATATGTGATAAACCCTGAACGTGTTTTGATTTGTATTTTAGTTTCGGAGGTCTTCTCTCGATTTCTGCATCATGAGATTTGGATTCGAATGATGGTATGTGTCACACACGGATGTGGTGACGGTTGCGACCTATGTGACCTCGGATCATATGATATAATATCGTCTACGAGATTTTACCAGATCGTTATTTATT
Organism: Nepenthes mirabilis; assembly: GCA_025585075.1. Lineage (NCBI taxonomy): Eukaryota > Viridiplantae > Streptophyta > Magnoliopsida > Caryophyllales > Nepenthaceae > Nepenthes > Nepenthes mirabilis. Next base: position 9,767 of record JAODPA010063460.1, on the reverse strand, counting down.
ATGGATATGTCCCAAATGGACAATTTAATACGGATGACAATTTAGTACGAGATATCTCCTCGATTTTTAGGGATTTTATGGATATTGTGTTTTATTTTACGTGATTATTATGTGATATCCCTACTTCTGATTTGTATTCTATTTTATATGATGATAATAGTTGTTGAGTTCTAGACTCACGTTTCCATATTTTATCTCTTCAGACTAGTAGCATAGATACGCTTGTGGAAGTTCGGACGTGATCTGGCTCGGATATCTGTATCGATAAGTGGAAATAATATGTTGGATATGTTTTTAATTTTGAGAATGTTTTATAGTTATTATTTATGGCCAGATGATGGTCCTGACCATTGTATAAAAAATATTAGAGTTATTGTATTATGTTGATGAGTTATTGTTATATATAATACTTTCCTTGTGATTGTGGATAGCAAGTCGTATATTATATTATTCGGATTTATATCCGATGAGATCGTGTGCGGGTTATATTATGTTAGGTCCCGTATATGTTTGGACTGTCACGCCCGGGTTGGGTTGTATAGCTAATGGAAACAATATTATGGATTTTATTTTTGATCTGTGTATACTATGTTCTTGGGTGGTGACAGGGTCACTATAGTCACGGCGTAAAATGGGGTGGTCTCACACCAAGGCTCATGGGCTTAGCCTGCCACAATTGGTTCTAACCCACATTCCCACCTCCGTGTTTTGAGAACCCAAATCGACTTTCCTTATCCAAGATGGTTTCTTACACGAACGAAAATTGTCAATGGATAGTCAAAAACCGTCCCCAACACTATAAAAAGGGAAGAATCCCAAGTGTAGAAGATGAGGAAAAAAGAGGAAATGGTCTCGCTATCTAACACAGAAAAATACAAAGATAAATGACATTTCTTTGATATATATTTTTCATTTCTCCAAGTATCTTTCTATTTTTTGAGAAAAATTTTCTAACTTGAATATCAGAGAGCTTATAGGGAAACAATCCTCGTTTGCCCTCTAATTTTCCTATTTTTATTTGTGGTGTACAGGTTTTAAGTTTTCAGAAATGATAATCAGATCTGCGTGGTTCAAACCGACAAGATCAACCCAACAAGAAAGATTAGAGTGGCGATCTAAATCCATCTAAAATTAGGATTTTGAAACGTATCATTGACGCCATTTGTGAGAAGCAACCAAAAGGCCTACTTTATCACCATATCCACTCAAAGATGGTTGACACCAAAACTCATATAAGTGCTCCTACTAAAGACGTTACCCCTGGCAACAACTCTCCAGTGGATAGTCATAGAGACGACCGACAGATGGTCCTAAAACAAGTGATGAATAATCGAATGGAAAACATGGCTGAGGCAATCCAAACCGTCTACGTACATCTGGGTCAACAGAGGTAGGGAGTTTCTACTTTCACCATCGGTACTCCTGCTTCAAAAAGAAATAATCGAAGGAGGAGACATCCAGCCATAAATATCAAGCAATCCAGGGACCAGGCAAGAGTGGCCTTAAACAATAACGGAGGAAGCCAATCACTATTAGAAGGCTGGTTAGGACTAATATCCCATGAAGAAAGCCCGAAACGACAAAATTCTCGCTACTCTCAAGATGATTGTAGGCCTCTGAATCAAGAGGGGGCCTCCTATAACATACAACCGGTAGGAGCAAGCAGTCACCCTGTCCAACCACAGTACTCAAAGTTAAGAAATTACCTTAACGAGAAAAGATCAGCACCTGCTCCTCATGTGGAGGAAAAGGTTGAGAAGATTTGGTAACACGTGTTCGAAGGAAGTGCAGAAAGGCATTCTGCCGACCTGAGGAGATCTCCATTCACAATGGAGATTCAAACATGTCCACTCCCTCATAAGTTTAAAATGCTGACTTTAGACGTTTATGAAGGAAGTGATGATCCTATGGATCATTTGGACCACTTCTATACACATTTGAGTTTGTAGGGCTTGGATGAAATTGCTATGTGCCAGTGTTTTCTCCTAATGCTCAAGGGAGATGCCCGGATTTTGTTTCACCGCTTGCTGCCAAACTCAATCCGGTCATTTGAAGAACTACCTGACAATTTTTTAATCCAATTTGCCTCTAATCGGAGGATTGATTAGCAACATTGGCACTTCGCTCATATTAAGTAAGGGCCAATGGAGAGTCTGAAAAGTTTCTTGGAAAAGTTCACCGCATAAGCCCGGCGGATTCCATGGCTCACCGATGAGGTGAAACTGAACACCTTCATATCCATACTAGAGCCAGGCGAGTTCTTTGAGCATCTCGCTCATAAAGATTTGATGGCTTTTTGTGAGGGAGAATCCATTACCTACGCATATATAGTAGAAGAGGAAGCAAATGAAGCGAAGGGAAGGAAAAGGAATGGAGACCGTTTTGATTTTTGAGACCTAAAAAAGCAGTCAGAGTTGAGTCAGGAGTTCGAAGGGAATTTAAACCTTTGAATATGACTCCTTTGAACAAGTCTCAGACTAACATTCTCATGTCTATCAAAGGAGAAAAATTCCTCAAGTGGCCAAAGCAAACCAAAAACTCGGAGGGAGGAGATCAATCGAAATAATGTGATTATCATCGATATTTAGGTCACAACACAAATGAGTAGTGGACTTTATAAACGAAGATTGAGGAACTCATCTAAAAGGGACACCTCACCAAGTTTTTAAAGAACTCGGGATAGACTCCTGATGGAGTAGGAGAGGAAGAGTAGGATCAACAGCGGCAATGGCATCCGAAGAATAGAGTGGTAGCCAGAGTGGTCAGCATGATGTCAACCAAATCATCCAAAAACCGCACTCTCCATTGGCCTAAAGTTGCTGCAGATAAAAAGAAACCAATGCTAGGAAATAAGGATGATGTAATTAGTTTTGAAAATGTGTTTTTAGAGTATCTTTCGAAAAATTTTTAGGTTTCATAATTTCCTAGCGAGGAATTAAGGCCAATCTGGAGAAAATAAAAGCGATCATGGATATGGCTCCACCTCAGATGGTAAAGGATGTTCAAAGGTTGGCTGGAAGACTTGTAGCTATATCCTAATTCTTGGCAAAGTCAAGTGAGAAATATTTCCCTTCTTCAAGGTTTTAAGAGGGGTGAAAGTGAACGACTTCATTTGGACGGCCAACTGCCAAGCTATCTTTTAAGAATTGAAGAACTATTTAGCGAGTCATCCTCTATTGGCTTCACCAAAATATGGAGAAAATCTATACCTATACCTAACAGTGTTAGAAATAGAGTTAAGTTCGGTCTTGATCTAACAATAATTAGATGTGTAACAGCTAGTATATTATGTTAACAAGACCTTAACTGACACAAAAACCCATTACACATGCATCGAAAAAATTGTACTGGCACTCATCTATTCAGCAGGAAAATTAGAACCCTATTTCCAGACTCACAGAATAATTGTCTTGACTGACCAACCTTTAAAAGTCATATTACAAAAGCCTGATATGTCTGGAAGAATAGTCAAGTGAGCCATAGAGTTGAGTGAATTTGACATCGAGTTTAGATCAAGACTGGCCATCAAATGTCAAGTATTAGCCGACTTCATTGTTGAAACCACTACTCCAATTCTGTGTACCCATATTGCTGATGAAGACGCCTGTCAAGCAGATAGGGTACCTTTTTGAACTTTACACGTTGATGGGTCATCAACTCAATCCGACAGTGGGATTGGAATGATTTTGAAGACTCCAGATGGAAAGGAAATAAGCTATTCCTTAAATTTTGGATTCCCTACAACCAATAATATAGCTGAATATGAGGCATTGTTCGCTGGACTCTAATTAGCTAAGAAATGTTCAAGGAAGCATGTGATCATTTACAGTTACTCTGAACTAATCATCAATTAAATTCATGAAAGCTTTGAGGCATCAAGTCCTTTGTTGATAAACTACCTTGCTAACGTGAGGAGTATGGTCCAATATTTTGATAAAATAGAGATAGTTCACATGTCGCAGACAGACAATGGAAAGACAAACTAGTTTCCAAAGGCTGCAACCTCCAAAAATCCCGAGCAGTACTCGAGAAGCTTGCGGGAGGTTCTGACAACTCCAAGTATTAAAGAGTCAGAACAATAAGTCCGGCACATTTCTAACAGCAAAAATTGGATATCTCCTTATTGGAGATATATAACTGACGATACGTTGTCGGAAAGCCCAAATGAGGCCAAGCGTGTGAATAAGACGTCAAGTTGGTATGCTATAGTTGACGAAAAGTTGTACCGCCGAGCATACTCAACCTCATATCTTCAATGCCTTACTCCGAAAAAGGCCGATTATACCTTAAGCGAAGTACACCTCGAGATATGTGGATCACATATCGGAGGCAAACATTTAGCCTTTAAAATAATGCACTAACGTTATTATCGGCCAATGATGAAGAAAGATGTCATGGATTTTGTCCAAAAATACAATAACTGCTAGTTGCACAGTAACATGCTTCATCAACCACCGACTGAGTTGAAAACTTTGCAGGCCCCATGACCATTTGTGTAGTGAGGATTTGACATACTTGGCCCATTCCCAGTAACTTCCAGTTAGAGGAAGTTCGTTATTATGAGTATCGACTATTTCTTCAAATGGGTAGATGTTTCACCATTGGCAAAGATTACTGAATATGATGCAATAGACTTTGTTTGGCAAAGTATCCACTATAGGTTTGGGATTCCAGAAGTGATAATAACTGACAACGGGACTCAACTTACTGGTAAGCGCTTAACCAAGTACTGTATAAGCTTAGGTATCAGATTGGTCTATGCTTCAGTGGTGTACCCACACGCCAATGGGCAAGTGAAAGTAACCAACAAAACACTACTGCATGAGTTGAAAACCAAAATGGAGGACGCTAGGGTCTCTTGGACAAATGAATTACCTTCAATATTGTGGTCATATCGAACAACACATAAGGAGCCAACAAACAAAACACCACTCAGCTTATATTTTGGAACAGAGGTGCTAATCCCTGTAGAAATAGGATTACCCATTCTTCAGGTTGAAAACTTCGACTCCCCTTGATAACACACAATGACTTAGGAAACATCTCGACCTGCTTGAAGAAACCTGAGAAACAGCCAAGGTACGTACGACAGCATATCAGCAGTGCGTTAACCGATATTACAATAAGAAGGTGAAGACATGAAAATTCAACATGAAAGATTTAGTCCTACGAAATGTAAAAGCCACAGAAAAAATTATCAATAGAAATAAACTCTTCCCAAATTGGGAAGGCTCATTTCTTGTCTCAACTATTCTTCGGGATGGAGCATACAAATTGCACAGTTAAAACGGTAAATTAATACCAAGAATACGGAATGCCATCCATTTAAAGAAATTCTATCAATAATTCTGTACCGAGTCTAGATAGGTAATGCATGGGTCATTGTGTATACCTGTATCGCGTTTTATATTAATAAAATAAACTATTTTTATTTTTCTATTTGTTATTTTATTTGAACATCTGTATGCCTGCATGACATTGCATGAGATAAAATTGGTCTAGATTGTCGCTAAGTAGGCTTTCTTACCACCCGTTTCATGACCCACAGACGGTTAAAATAACCTCGATCCAATCATCGAGCGACCCATAAGCGGTCGAATTTGAACCTCGAATCCGTTCCAAACGACCATGCACAGTCAAACAATTAAATCATAGGGGGCTGTTTGGCATTCGTGTGACAACTTTCTTGTATAGGGATGAACACCTTAAATCAACCATAGCCTACGAATTAGGATCGGAAATGAAAATTGTGACAATGACAACATATGGTCGACGATCCTAAGTTCACTAAAGCCCAGCACTAATGGCTATAGTGTTTAACCAGCAAACAATTGTGTACATAATAAAAAGTAGGATTCCCAAATGACAAAAGTTTTGAACAGCAATTATGAAAAAATAATATTCTTTCATTAATTGTGTAAAATGTACAAAATCTCATTACAACGAGTAGAAGAAAAGAACTACTCTAAGGCTGGTGGCTAATCGGAGGATGTGAAGATTGCTCTCGAATATCAGTCAAATCTCATAAGTTTGATGGACATTGGGCACCCTTGTTCCTCTCATTGAAAAAGCTAACAGGAAAGTGCGGGTCAACTAGTAAAGCAATGCACCAACAAAATAGAATACCCTCCAAAAATCTGGTGTTTAAAGCCAGTCCCACCTCCTTTGGTTTGAGACAGGTCCTCAACTTTGAACCCAAACGAGCGACCTCGTTTTGGAGGTCCGCAAGATGCTATTCAAACGACTGAAAAGTCTCCCTAGTCCTCTGTAACTCAAGTTGAAGGCTGGAGACCTAATCCTAGTATTGTTGGGCATCAGCATTAGCAACGTCCCTCTCACTCCGCATTTTCCTTAGGACATTTGGATCCACTCAAGTTGGCCTCAAATTATTGACTTCTTCCTACAATCGTCGAACCCACAGTTTTCTCTGATGAAAGCAAATTTTTAAATAATATGATATTTTACCATCCTATAAACATATAAGGAGAACGAAAATCAGGTCGTGTCATCATCTCTAGTGGAAGGAAAAATTCATTAGGAACATACCATGATGAAGGGTGCTTTCAGAGCTGCCTCGGTCAAAGGAACCCTCAATGTAGAAATAGGAGTTCGTTGTTAGCCTAGCTGCAATCCTAAAGGGCTTGGTCGGGATGAGGAAACCGTTGGATTAGGAGTGATTGTCCACTCTAAGCGATGTCGACTGGTTCCTAGGTGAGATGAAGAAGCTGCCAAATCAGATACAGTAGACTTCAGAATCACCTCCGTGATCCTTGCCGCTCTGGCATTTCCCCCTGCATTTGCCGGAAGGATAGGGGGCTCTGTTTGGGCACGGGCCAATTCCATTAGTGATGCAGGTAGCATTTCTTTATTCAAAATATCTTCACCGTGGACCTCCTAAGCTTGGGCCGAAAAACAACATGGAACAATTTGCCTATCGACTGATTGGCCCATAATTTCATGTTTGCTGGGGCCTCAGTGGACAGAATAAGGGGATCATTGCCCACAACAAGCTCGAGTCTTGATCCCATCTCAAACTCTAGACCAAGTTGAGCAAGAGGATCATAAGTTGGCCCTCCTGATGAACTCCCAAGCCCCAGTGTAACTTCTGGCATAGGAAGGCCTGCCTCTGGGGAAAGAGAAGAGACAACTCTATGACGTACTGAAGGACCCTTAATTTTTATCCCACTAGTTTTCCTCTTACGCCACTTGGGTGGTGAGATTGTTGCTCCCGCCTTCTCCAATCAAGGCTCTCATTCAGTGAGCGCCAAAATTTCTGGTGAAAATAGACGCTCGTTATTCTTATTATTAAATAAATCCGCTTCCTCCCGGAGGGGCTCAACTAGCAACTTCACTAGGTCCTCCTCTTGAGGAGGGACCTTGCTGGTGAAGAATTTCGACACATTTCCCCACTCATTAGAGAAACCCAAGAAAATTTTCATAAAGAAAAAGTGATCCTTCTAATTTTTCATGGATTCGTGGAACATCCCATGTGTATTTAACTCGTGAGGAGACAACGAGATCTAATTACTGCTTTGAGAGAACCAAAAGATGATCTTAACAGCCGTGGGATTCAATTCCAGGCTATGACGACGGAAAACGATGCAAAGATTGCACAAATACCTTATTGTGTTGGCGTGGAACCTTGCCACTGGAACACTAAGATCCATGAAAATTTGAAGCAACTCTCGTGCGATAGGGGAACAAAAACCGCTCTTCAAATGGGCTTCGTAAACCATGATAAACCCACTTGGAGGAGAGCAAACCCTATCGTCCTTAGTGGGTACTGCAAACAGAATTTCTCTTGAAATCTTGCAGTGCATGTAAAGCTTCTCAATGTTAGCTGCAGATAGCACCGACCAGATATCACTAACTTGAGGAGGAGTCATGAGAGCGAAATCCTTAAAATAAAAAGGAAGGGAAGCCGAAGGTTTAAAAGCTCTGAGTTCTAATGGAAGATAGTGGAAGGAAATGGCCAAACAGTATCTGTTTTCTAGGCTATCGTTTCGAATTTGAATAGGCACATTTTTTGAAATGAGTTGAGAAGGATCACGTAATGTCATGGCGGAGATGGACACGTGTACATCGTTTGAGATGCCGCATCATTGTGGAACTGCGCTCCAGCCGTCCTCATCATAAATGATGACTTAACATTGCAGAGTGGCAAACACGTGTCAGATAGGGATAGGCTGGAGTCAAAATAATCCAATTTTCAAGACACTCCTCGAAGATACAAACCGGTTACATGCTAATGGGATTAGTGTGGACTGAACTACTTTGGGAATTTGGGCCACTCCAGTCATTTGTTCACTCCGGAATTTTAGCTACTCCAGAAGTTTTGTTCACTCCATAATTTCGATCACTCCGGACAAATGTTCACTCCGAAATTTTGGCTACTCCGAACATTTGTTCACTTTGGAAGTTTTATTCACTCCGAAATTTTGGCCACTCTAAATATTTGTTCACTCCAAAAGTTTTGTTCAGTACGAAATTTTGGCCACTTCGGACATTTGTTGACTTTGAAAGTTTTGTTTCGCTTCAGAATTTTGGCCACTCTAAGAGTTTTTGGCCACTCTGGGAGTTTAGGCCACTCCGAAAGTTTTAGCCATTTCAGAAATTTTGGTCACTCTAGGTTGGTTGGCTATAGATCCCAATACACCTAATGCCAAATAGTTGCTAAAGAATACAAATATGAAAAGACAAGAAAAATGCTCCGAAATCTCATTCATGATCTACTTTTGCAAAATACAATACCTCTAACGGTGAACATACAAAAGGAAAAACAATAAAATAGCAATTCTTGAAAGGCTTTTTCCACATTTTCTAGACAAGTGGGATAATGGACATAAGAATGATATTAACAATCAACAATGCTTTATATCTTTGGAGTTGAGAAGCAAGTGGAGCGGCTTGTCCTAAAGAGGTACCATCTCGTGGGAGGAAGAAGCTCCACAAGAACTCGAAACCCTCGCCTTCACCAGCAACAATGGCAGAACAATTCCAGGACGAGCACAAAAAAGGAAAATCAAAGCGGTTTCCCATATCAAAATGAGAAACCAAAGCAAATTTCAGATGCCTAAAAATAAGCTAGTGATGGTATGATCGAAGTTGGGCTAACCCGGATAAATGAACCCAAGAAAAAGAAGGGCCACTCTAGTCATGGCGTAAAATAGGCCGGTCTTGCGCTAAGGCCCATGGGCTTAGCACACCACAATTTGTTTTAGCCCAAATTCTCTGTGCCTTGTGAAGTACCAGTCATAACCAGCAGCCTAAGCCAACTTTTCTTATCCAAGATGGTTCTATACACGATTGACAACCGTCAATAGATAGTCAAAAACCGCCTCTGGCACTATAAAAAGGGAAGGCTCCCGAGTGCAGAGGGGAAGGAAAAACGAGGAAATTGTCTCGCTATCAAATACAGAAAAATACAAAAATAATTGATATTTTTTTGATGCATATTTTTTATTTCTCGAAATATTTGTCTAATCTTTGAAAAAGATTTTCTGATTTAAATGTCGGAGAGCTTATCGGGGAATAAATTTCTTCTGGCCTCTGATTCTCATATTTTTATCTGTGGTTTGTAAATTCCAAATTTTTAGAGACGTTGAACAGATTTGTGTGGTTCAAACTGACAGGATCAACCCAACAAGGAAGATCAAAGTGATGATCTAGATTCATCTAAAATCATGATCTTAAAACGCATCAAATAGTATAAAAGCGGATATATAAATAATATTATTTATCTACTATTATGTTAATAGTACACTATT